>PITA01004913.1:0-117318 GCA_004023965.1 Spilogale gracilis | reverse complement strand
TTCGATCCCAGGACCCTGGGATCATGACCTGAGCTGAAGGCAGACGCTTAACCGACTGAGCCACCCAGGTGTCATGAAGTAGGTGCTGTGATTAACTGTATTTTACACATGAGCAAAGTGAATCCCAGAGAGGTTAAATGACTCGCATGTAGGTACAGAGCTGCTGAGTGGTGTGGGGTACAGGGCCAAGTGGGCTGGCTCCAGTCTTATGTGCTTTGCCATTGTGCTGGACGTTTCCCTGTAACACCTACAGTGTGGCTCTCAGTCTCTAAAATCTGTGTCTGTAAAGCAGTGACACATGCTTGCAACATCTACAGCAAAGGTGGGGAGGCCTAGTCCCTGCTTCCAGAAGAGCCCAAATGTTTCTAAGGCCAGTCCAGGAAAGCCTTCTAGTTCCTGCCTGCTTTCCTCACAGCCAGCCTGGGATGGCAGAGGTCAGGCCGGTGTGTGAAAACATGGGACCAGAATGCCTTTTTTTCTAGTCTATCATACAGAATTTGGCTCTCAAGACCCAGATGCTTAATATCATCTCTTCAAAACTGGCTCACAGCTGTCCCAGAAACGGTTCCTTCAGCTCAAGCTCTAATTTGGAAAACACATCGACATTTCTCCAACCAAGTGTTCTCCTCAGATAAGCCATGCTTACTGCAGATAAGCAATTGCTAGGTCCTTCTTCAGGGCTGGCTGCTCATGCTGGTGGAAGCAAATGGGCCCTAGGTAAGCCCAGTGAAGCAACAGCTAGAAAATGCCCACAAGTAGGATGAGTCTATTTTCCTAGCCTCACATCAGGTTATGAGACCTGACAAACATACATATACTCATGGAAAAAATGTTTGATATGAGAACTGTACCAGAACATTTGGACCATATAGTTCCACAGAGGGATTAAACATGCAATCTAGAAATCCAGTGTCTGATAATGTGCAGTTCATGTCAGGTGACCTCCTCTTGGTGGAAGGAAAATCTCCCCAAATGCCTGGCTGCCAGACCTCCCAGGGAGACAGGGCTTTGGGAAGTGCCACCATCTAATGCTGGATTTAAGGAAAGGACAGAGATGGAGCTTAATTGGCATATATGGCTTTTCCTTTTCTTTCTCTTATGTTGCTGTTAAGCCCTGGGCAAATGCTTGCATACCTTTAGAGGTCCAACTTGAAAATTCCAGGTTAGGAAAGGCTTAGGGGATCTGAGTACATAAATCATTCTGTTTTTCCTTAAAAGATTTCCACCAATCAATTATGGAAAGCAAAAGCTGGCATCTTTCCTGAAGACAGTGTTGAGATTAGCCTGAAAATGCCCAGGCTTCCACACTCATGACAGATGGTCCACCATGATGGGTGCACGACTCAGGACACGTCACGATCTTTTGTTTTATAAAAGAGCATCTCACTAAGCTCTGCTTTGGTGATGCATTATTCTCCTCAGGGCCCCAGGGGTCAGATCAGGAGGGAGTCTGAAAATGACTTTGTGAGCAAGAGCCTGAAGAAGGAAAATGAAAAGTTACTGGGGCTGAAAGGTAATGTACAGAAGGGTTGTCTGATCAAGCATTAGACCTACAGGCTCTGTTCTTTCCATATAAACCCTGTTTTCATGTTCCTTCTTTTGAACTCAACTTTCAAGTCATTCTGGTATAAAATGAGCAGAAAGGGAGAGATAATTGAAGACCCCCCAAACTGGAGATCTTTGCTAATGTTAGTCTGATTTCATTGTCTACTTTCATTGACTTACAGCTTTTTTTTGTTGTTGGTGACTAGGAATGTACATTTCATGTCCCAACTTTTCAGACTGTACTCAGAAAGCAATAAAAGCACTCAGAAAGCAATAAAAATGATCAAGAAACCCTTATCATAGAATCAATAAGGAAAGAATGATGAGAGTCACTGAACTAGGAGAAGAGTGGTCTGGGTTTAGCATGATGGTGGAAGGTACAAGTTTCTCATAGATAGACTCAAAGTTTGTCAGAACAGGAAGAGGGCTTTGGGATCACCTAACTTACTACTTTAATTTTCACTGATTCAAAGGATATTTATTAAGCTATGTCTTATGGGCCACCTGTTATGCTAGGGATGGGGATAAAGTGATAGATAAGAGGTCTGTAGGCATTGCCCTCATGGAGCTTGTAATGGAAGCCAAGCATTAACCAAACAATCATACAATTAGTAAATAATCACAAACTTGTTAAGAGCTTTCAGGGAAGAGAACATGGTATGACAAGGATCATCCTGCGGCAGGGGTGGTAGAGGAAGGCTTCCCCAAGAACCTTGCCAGGTGAGTGGGCAGGTAGACAAGTCCATGCAGACAGGTCTGTAAGTTCCAACTAAGGAAGGCTGCCTGAACAGCTGAGGGAAGACCTATGGCTCTCCTGGCTATCAGCCTCATGCTTTTCCCTTGACTTTGTTCTGCCTCTTAAAAGACATTACTGGAAGGAGATTTGGGAAACCAGTTTACTGCTTCTGTTTTAAGTGTGGGGAAGCAGAAATCACTTTCAGTTTCAGAGAAAACAATTCAGGAAGCACAGTGAGAAAGGCTCTCCTGACAACTTCCTTCTTTGTAAAATGGAGGAAATAATCCTCATCCCAGGCACAGAGCAAAGGAAGGCAGGGAACTGGGCCAAACAGCACTGTGTAGGCCTACCTTGTTTTACTGTGTTTTGCTCTATTGCACTCTGCAGATACCACTTTAAAAAAAAAAAACACAAATTAAAGGTTTGTGGCAACCCTGCATTGAACAAGTCCATTTGTGCCATTTTTCCAGCAGCATTTTGCTCATTTTGTGTCTCTGGGTCACATTTTGGTAATTTTCACAATATTTCAAATGTTTTAATTATTTTTATATTTATTATGGTCATCTGTGATCTGATGGCAAACTTAATTAGTAAATGTTCTGTGAAACACGATATTGAAATTAGGCCACTTAATAACCCTACAATGGCCTCAAAATGTTTAAGTGAAAGGAAGAGTCATGTCTCTCTGTGTCTTTGAATCAAAAGCTAGCAATGATTAAGCTTAGAGAGAAAGGCACATCCAAAGCTGAGACAGGCTGAAAACCAGGCCTCTCACACCAAATAGCCAAGTTATAAATGCAAAGGAAATGTTCTTGAAGAAAATTAAAAGTATTATTCCACTGAACACATGAGTGATAAGAAAGAGAAACAGGCTGATAGCTGATATGAAGAAAGTTCTAATGGTCTGGAGAGAAGATCTCACTAGCCACACTGCTTTAAGTCAAAGCCTAACCCAGAGCAAGGCCTGACGTTTCTTCACTTCTATGAAGGCTGAGACAGGTAAGGAAGATGCAGAAGAAAAGTCTGAAGCCAGAAGAGGTCGGTTCATGAGGTTGAAGGAGAAGTCATCACCATAATATAAAAGTGCAAGGCGAAGCAGCAAAGTGCTGATACAGAAGCTGTAGCAAGTTATCAGAGGATCTGGTCAAGATCATTAATGGAGGTGGCTAAACAACAGATTTTCAGTGTAGACAGAACAGTCTTACAATATTGGAAGATGCCTTCTAGACTTTCATACCGAGAGAGGAGAACTCAGTGCACAGCTTCAAAACTTCAAGGGACAGATTGACGCCTTGTTAGGGGCTAATGCAGCTGGTGATTTTAAGTTAAATCAATGCTCATTTACCATTCTATGGCCCACAAAAATTATGCTAAATATACTCTGTGCTCTATAAGTGGAGAAGCAAAGCTTGGGTGACAGCATATGACTACACTGACAATATAGTTTACTAAATATTTTAAGCCCACTGTTGAGAACTATTGCCCAGAAAAAAAGGTTCCTTTCAAAATATGACTGCTTACTAACAATGTACCTGGTCACCCAAGAACTCTAATGGAGATATACAATGAGGTTAATGTGTTTCTATGCCTACTAACTGGACACCCATTCTGCAGCCTATGGATCCAGGAATAATTTCAACTTCCAGGTTTTGCAATTTAAGAAATACATTTTGTAAAACTACATCTCCCATCAATGGTGATTCCTCAGATAGATCCGGGAAGAGCAAATTGAAAACCTTCTGAAAAGGATTCACCATTCTAATTGCCATTTAGAACATTTGTGATTCACAGCAAGAGGTCAAAATATCAATATTAATAAGCGTTTGGAAGCAATTGATTCCAACCTTCATTGCTGACTTTGAGGGGATCAAGACTTCAGAGGAAGTAATTGCAGATGCGGTGGAAAGAGCAAGAGAATTAGAAGTGGAGCCTGAAGATATGACTGACTGGCTGCAATCTTGTGATAAAACTTGAACAGGTGAGGAGTTGCTTCTCATGGATGAGCAAACACAGTGGTTTCTTGAAAGGGATCTACTCCTGGTGAAGATGCCATGAAGACTGGTGAAATGATAGCACAGGACTTAGAAATATTACATAAATTTAGTTGATAGAAGAACAGCAGGGCTTAAGAAGATGGACTCCAATTTCGAAAGAAGTTCTACCGTGTGGAAAATGCTATCAAAGAGTATCACAAACTGTAGAGAAATTGTTCATGAAATAAAGAGTCAATCAATGCAGCCAACTTCATCATTATCTTATTTTAAGAAATTGCTACAGCCACCCTAACTTTCAGCAACCGCCACTCTGATCAGCCAGCAGCCATCAATGTGGAGGCAAGACCCTTTACCAGCAAAAAGACAACTTGCTGAAAATTCAGATGATGGTTGGCATATTTTAGCAAAAAACTATTTTTAAATTAAGGCATGTACATTGTATTTTTTAGACATAATGCTAATGCACACTTAATAGACTACAGTGCAGTATAAACATAATTTTTATATGTATTTGAAAAAGAAAAATTAATTTGGATCATTTTATTGCAATATTTGCCTTATTGTAGTGGTTTGGAGCTGAACCTGCAGATGTCTCTTAGGTATGCCTCTATGCTGCTCTGCTGGCTCTTTGGGGGACCACCTTCACCATCAAGCTTTTGACTGACCTGATACAGCTGAAGAGAGATTTGTGGCACCACGTAACATACCACCAACACAGGAAGCCTAGATGGAGAGAGATGTCCCACCAACCTCAAACCTGGATAAGGTCCTAAGATGGGACAGATCCCATTCTTGATGCAGTCAATGCTTTCCGATGGAGTTACTGGTGGTTTTATTGTTGATTCAGAACCCTGCAATGTGTCAGAGCATTTTAAAGAAGTCATAACCGCATGTCCAAGTCTGAGGGAGGAGTCAGGACTGTCCTCACTAAAGGCCACACCCAGGAGTTTAGAAAACAATTCCTTGATTTAAGCTGGCTATCCTCTCCTCACAGAATATTGGGCAGAAAAGCACACTGCTTAATCCAGAGGTCCGATTAGCTGGATGATGCTTAACTGAGAGGTTGGTCCCACCAAAGTGTGTTATGCCTTCTGTATATTCCAACAAACTTTTAACCAAATTCAAAGAAAATGACAGAGTCACTAGGTGGTGAGCCAGTTCTAAGCTTCCTCACCAGCCTCACCTCAGAACTGGATGCTGTCTGGAAGGAATATATTTCCATTAAAACAGGTGCTCAAGTAGAGTATTGCCCCTACCATGCCCATTAAGTCCCATGCTGCCCCTCGACATGAATGACCTTGGACCTGGGACACAGATGTAGAAGAAGTTTAGACAAAATACCAACATCTCCCAGGAAGAGAATCTGAAATGAGGCTTTCCTTCTGCAGCTACTTCTCTCTAAGATTTCCCTGGCAGAAATGCTATCAGAGGAGCTCCCCATCTCTAACAGAGAGTAACTGGTATACCCAGACAGTAGAAAGCTCTTCTTCTAAGAACCAAGGGTTGTCTTTCTCCACACACAACCACACACAACTTCATATCCCTTACTTGTGAACCTACTGAGCATCTATGAAGTACCCTGCTGATTGCAGGGTGGGGGATAAAAGACAGTGCAGTACAGTGGTTAAAGCATAGGGACTCCTGGAGCCAAATCACTGGGTTGAATTCTGGCTCCACCACTTTTCAGACATGTGAGCTTGGACAAGCTATTTGCTCTCATCTTAAAGTAAGGATGATGACAGTACCTACCTCATAAATTTGCTATGAGGACTAAACAAGTCAGTTCACATCAAATACTCAGAACAATATGTGGCTGATAGTAAATGCCATTATTATTATAAGCATGGTCAGGCTATCAGTCAAACCCTAAATCAGTGAATGTGCATAGGTTAAAATTTATTTAACATAGAATCTGTTAAAATGCAGACTCTGATTTAGGCCATGTACGGTGGAGCCTGAGGTCTGTATTTCAGACCAGGCCTGTTGTTCCACAGACCACACTTTGGGAAGCAAGGCCATAGAGCATGCTGGTCATCCTGGGAGGTCACAGCAATCTCACCCAGCTTTGCTGAAGTATGAGATGCTCTTACGCAGTTATTGGATTTTCACTGGGGTAAGGTCATCCTTGTCACATCACTCTTGTCAGGTAATTTATGTGATCAGTAAAGTACATGAAGTTGGCATTGGATACAGGAAATACCACACACTAATTGATACAGGGTCCAATAGGGTTCTTCACTACAATTTTTATTTTATTTTATTTTTTCGAGATAGGGTGACATAAACCTACACTGCACTACCAGGGAGCAGAAGTGATACATGCTAGTGTCCCCTTCCAGTAACAATAAGAGCTATCTAACAGAGTTATGGAAAGGACTCTGATGATTCTGACCCAATCCTGCAACATTACAGGAAGTAATGGCTCCGCGTCAATGTTCCCTCTTGACAGTGGGGCCTGTATCACTAACTACTCTTTCCAAGCTTGTATCTTTGAAGGTTACTTATGGCCACCAACTGGCCAACCCATGCCTTTGCTGTGGCCATTATTTTTGTTGGCCTGTTTGATGCCATAAATTACTCCCTTCTTTTTGAAACTCTCTCCCCCATTGTCTCTGTGACAGGTGTGCACCTGTAGTTCTTCCATGTCTGCAGTTAGTTCCTTGCCTTCCTTCTCTTCCCTCCCTTCTGGATCCCTTTTAATCTGGAGAATATTACAAGGACAAAAAAAATGCAGTTGCTGCCCATGAAGAGCTGTAAGCTAGAGGGAGAGGCAGACATGGAAACAGCTAATTGCAGAAGTGGGTGACAATGTTCCTAAGAATTTTGTCCGAAGAACTGTGGGAGCATAATGGAGGGAGAGGAATGTACATGTGAACTGTGTCAGTGGGTGAAGCTTCCTTCTGTTCTTTTATTCAGTTAGTCTTCTACCCCTTGTGTGGCTGTGTCTAACTGTTTTTCTTAGCAAATTCATTCACTCCCTCCTAAAGGCTCAGTAGTCAACACCATTAGATGAGTCCAAATTTGCAATTACTTCTTCTTTGCCCTCTATTTTAAGTTCAAGTCATATTACTCTATAAACTGTTACTAGATATTTCTGCTGGGTTGTCCTACCTTCTGTCTTCTCACACTCAAGAAACCTAAACCTGAATTCATAGCTTTCTCCCTAAAATCATTTCCCACAAGGCTCCACCCTGGCTTCTTCTTCACCAACTGCAGACAATTCTTTATCCCATAGCATCTGTCATGTAGGCTCTTCCCACTACAGCCACTGTTGCCCTTGCCATCTCTGGCCTGGACTGATTCACTGGACTCCTTGTCTCCAGTTCCCTTCCATGCCAACACATTCTGCAGCACTGGCCCATTATTCATCCTAAAACTGCCCTGCTCAGAAATCTGCAGTGGTTCCATCACAGAGTGTAGACTCTGAATTCCCTTTTACAAGATATGCATAGAGTAGATCCCCCCAAAAATTTATTTGCAGAAAAAAATGAAACCAGGTTACAACTATCATAAGAGTAGGTTCTAGCAAGAAATGTGGTTGCCAAGATTGGGAAAGAGAGCAGCTGGTGGAGAGGGCCATCTTGAGAAGGAGATGCAATGATGCCAGCCTAGTGGCCTGAAGGGAAGGATCCAGGGACAACAACTCTGACCTCACCCTCCTCCCTCCTGCTGAGCTCCCTATTGATTGGATCTAACTGAGAGCAAGGCGGACTTTTGCTGCACTCCATCTGGTCAGCTCTCCCAGGCCTGAAAGCAGAATAGAGAAGGGTAGAAAGTAGATGTGGTGGGGTAAATGGAACATTGTGGACAGATAGAACAATGAGTTTAGGGTATTTGGCAAAGTATTGTTGACATACTTTCTGTGTGTTACCACTAGCCAGTCAGAGTTCATACTCATCTTCCAAAGAGTCATCCCTTATTGACGTTTAAAAATGAATATTCCTATTGGCATTTCTGGTTGTGACTACCATCATCATCATCAACATCAGGTTGTGACTATTGGTTTAAAACTTACTTCTGATTCACATGAACCAGTCTGGACAAACTAGAAATTAGAGGTGTGATAAATCTCACAGATCATGCTTTGGGTCTTTATTCGGCCAAGGTTTTACATTGTTTTTTAATGGTTTATAGGCTTAACGGCTTTCAAAAAAAATTGGTCTAGAACTAGGAAGACAGGTAGTTCTCTCTTGGGCTAAGGAGGAAGTTTATCACACTGAGGTTGAAGGGTGCCTGATGTATTTTCTTATTGGAAAAGAGTCTTCCTATTAAGCAAGGAAGAACTCTTGCCTAGATAGCTTTCCTAGAGTCTCAAGTTTATTATTTTTTTTACATATTCTTATTAAAATGTCTTTATTCATTAGAGGGTTCCATTTCTTTTTAATTTAACCTTTCCATATTAATAAATTTATGCATCTTACAAGTAGTTTGATGAACACCGAAGGAGGACTGCTATCCTAGGAAAGGGATGGCAAATACTCTGTTGCCTGATAAATTAAAAACTATAAGAGTAAGTAAAATATCAACCTTCATGTTGAATTAATTTTTTGTATTAGCAATATGGGTTGGAAAGAGAACCTCAGAGAAAAAAAATATTTAAAAAAACCCTGACATTGGAAGAAAACAAATAAGGAAAATGGAGACAAGATGTTCCAAAGTGAACAATAATGATAATATCAGTTAACATTTCTTGAGGACTCAGCCTGTGCTGGGTACTGTGCTAAGTGCTTTACATATATCATTTCATTTCTCCAATGATCTTGATAAAGATAAATGAATTGAGGGTTAGGCAAGACAGATAACTTGTCCAACATGACACACATGGGGCTGGAATTAAAAATTAAGCTGAGTTTACTTTAAAACCTCAATGATGAGCAAAAATGGCAGCTATACTGCACTACTCTCCGACCCTGTGCAGTACCAGACGTTGTTATCCATTATGGCCTCTTTTCCTCCTGTCCCACATGGGGCCTTGCAATCCGTCTCAACAATAGCTCTCTCATGACAACTCTCATGACCATGACGATAGCTCTCTCATGACAACTCCCATTGGAAATCACTGGGATCATGATTTGCCACCCATGTATATGCTGCCCCCTACTGGTGACCAATTCTACCTTTCTCCTACTATAGGCAGAATAGGAAGCGGGCTTCTTTGGGGACTTGTCAATGATGTAGATGCAATTTTTTTTTTGCTTTAAACTTTTTTGGAAAAAAAATGTGAAATACAGCATACATAAAGAAAAGTGCAGGGCACCTGGGGGGCTCAGTTGGTTAAGCGACTGCCTTCGGCTCAGGTCATGATCCCTCAGACACGGGATCGAGTCCCACATTGGGCTCCCTGCTCAGCGGGAAGCCTGCTTCTCCCTCTCTCATCCCCCTGCTTGTGTTCCCTCTCTGGCTGTGTTTCTCTCTGTCAAATAAATTAAAAAAAAGTGCAAAAAAGAAAGAAGTTATGGAGTATAATTTATCATGCAATAAAGCCATGTAACTCTCACTCAGGTCAAAAAATAGACTATCACCAGCTCTATAGAAGTCCCACTGATGCCCCACCAGATAGTACCCCCTCCTACATCTAGGTAAACACTATATTATGTTTCAGTGTCATGTTAAAAAGGTTTTTTTTTTTTACGAGAAAAATCATGAGTGTATCAATAGATGTAGAAAAAAAATCATGAAATTCAACATTTATTCTCTAATCTTTTACATTCTTTTCTGTATTTCCCATTCTTTGATTCTCTGTGATTCACTCTTAAGATTTTCCCCTGATCTCTCCATAGTTCAATCATTCTGTTTTCAGCTGTACTAAATCTTTTCTAAATCCATTCACTGCATGTTTCATATTTGCTGTTGTATTCTCCATAACTAATCTTTACACTTGGCTCTTTACCATATCTTCTGATTTTTTGGAAAATAATCAATCTTGTCCTTAATCTTTTTAAATATAATATAATATAAATACAAATATTTTCAAATCTACATCTGATAATTCCAATATCTGGATCCCCTTTGGGCCTATTTCTATTGTCTACAGTTTCAACTCATTTTCATTCCTGTCTTTTTGTGTGTCTAGTTATTTTATATCATGGGTTAGACCTTATTTTTGTAAAATTGTTTTTTCAAAATAACATGAGAACTCTGATGATGTTGTCTTCTCCAGAGAGATTTATATTTGTTTTTTCAGGTATTTTTTTTTCAAGTTTCAGAAAAAAGATTCAGATTATTTTGTTCAGCCTTTCTAGTTGTCCTCAGTAGGACAGTTGATCCAAATTACCTCATGTGTCATTTCAGAATGCAAAAGTCATCTGTACTTCTTAAGGAAGACTACCTAGGGAAGTCCCTTCATTGCAATTTTCCCTACTACCACCACCTCAGATCCTGGTAACTGGGACTTTGAATATATGGACATATTAAAAAAGGTTGGAAAATCTCTGCCAGTCAAATTCTCTTAGTGCCAGACCCTGGAGAGCACTTATTGGAGTGAAGTTTCTGTGGATGGGTTAAATACAGAGTGAAATACCTAGTAATAAGATTAAACAGGAGGGAATGATAGTTTGGTTATACTCACTGCTGATTCTTACTCTTGCTTCAAGAAATGTGTAAAAGTATGGATTTTAGGAAAACTGAAAAATGTCTCCATGATTCAAGAGGCAAATGAGACATGATTACCATAGAGTTATCAAGTTGGATGAGTTACAGTGATAGTTCTGATTATCTCTCTCTCTTTTTCCAACAAACACTATTATACCCAGGCAACTTACAGCTTTCTTTTCCTTAGCAGTTCTTGAGATGGAGTTTAACAAAGAAACAAGCTTGTTTATTGATGCCAACTTATGGTGACTCTACACTGAAGTCAATCTTTCTATGAAACTCAAACAAAATGTTCTTAGGATTCCAGACTTATTTATTTCCCTTTATGGCTCAATCACTAGTGAATCAATAGAGGCTTTGGTACTGATCAAATCTTTCTTATAAGAGAAAATCTCCAAGCATTATGCTTAGCATTTTGCTTTGTTTAAAGAGATTTCAGATTTACTGGAAAATGCCAGATTATTTTCTCTTCTGCCTCTAATAGCGTGTGACCTGGACAATTATGTCACCTTATTGGGTTTACATTTCAACATCTTTAAAAGAGGATATTGGATGAGAAAGTCCACTCTGGATCTAAAATTTGCTGGGTTATTTTCTAAATATCTTAAGAAAGATTCTAGTAACTTTTCCTCTTCTAACTATCACAGTGCCTTATATATAGTAAGTTCCCAATAAACGTGTGACAAATGAATATATGACTTTTATAATATAACAGAATTATATTATGTATTACATAACAAATAATATCACATATGATTTGATAACGTTTGGAGAATGCTTTACATCTGCTAACATAGTAGTCATTAATTTTGAGATTTAAAGATCAAGTACACTTCCATTCCTTTGGAGAAACTAGTAGCAGATAAGCCCTTCTACTATACACATTAAAAAACTGGGCAAAAATATGAGGTAATTATTTTCAGAAAGTAGACATAAAGTATCACAGGGCTGTAATCCCTGAGAGAATTGAAACTCATGAGGTAAACACCACAATTCTGTGACTGGCAACAATTTCCTCACTGTAGCACCAAGAGCTGCAGTCCAAGAAGACAGACCACTGCAGCTCCACTGATCTGAGAAGGCAGAGATTAGATCAGAATTTGGCAGCTGTAGTGGCTGTGGTGTGACATCAGAGAGGAGGCAACTAGGTGGAGAAGTAGCCCTAGAAGTTTGTGTATGGGTTCTTTTTGTGTCCCTGGCTTAGGACTGGGTCATGGCTGTGCACACGGAAACCAGGGAAGGCTATCACATAGCAGCTATTACAGGGTTAAAAACAGAAAATAAATACCATAGGTTAAGCAGTGCTGGGGAAAGAGCAGTGTCTGAAGGATGGCGTTCTGGGCCTGCCATAGTGGAGACGTCTAGTTATATTTCATTAGTACCCTGGGAAACTGAGACACTAGAAAGGACACCTGGAATAAGTAACCTACCTTACAGTTAGACTAACTCTTTTTTTTTTTCTAAGATTTTGTGTTTATTTATTTGAGAGAGAGAGAGAGAGAGAGAGAGAGAGAGAGAGAGAGCGCACAGAATAGGTGAGAAGGAGAAGCAGGCTCCCCACTGAGCAGAGAGCCCAACATGGGGCTCAATCTCTGGACCCTAGGATCATGACCTGAGCTGAAGACAGACACTTAACTGACTGAATCACCCAGGTGCCCCAGTAAGGCCAACTCTTGACAAGCCTGTAATGAAGCATTAACAAGATCTGAAAGGAAAATGGAGTTTGGAGGTTGAAGGGCTTTGGCTTTTAATCGGTTTGCACCAACAAGGGAAAAGCCAAGCCTAAAGAAGTTCAAGGTGATCAGCCAGTAATTGAACTGCCTGCCGAAAAATCAACACTCTTGGTAAGATGACAGAATCCAGTTCTCTCTGACATACTATTCACAATTCCAGTACTCAGAAGAAAATCACTAGCTACATAAAGAAATAGGAAAATGTGATACATAATCAAGAAAAACCAAGAGGGAACTTAAAATGAGATTACTCAGATGTCAGACTTAGCAGACAAGGATTTTAAAATGCTTGAAAATGTTTAAAGAATTAAAAGAAAATATATTAAAAGAATTAAATAAGTATATGGTCTTAAAGAGAGAACAGAAAGAGAATTTCACAGATAAACTGAAAATATAAAAAGAAATCAAATGGAGATCCTATAAAGAGTAACTGAAATGAAAAAAATTATTGAATACATTTAATAAAGATGAAGACAGCAGAGGAAAAGGTGAGTGAACTGGAAGAATAATCAATAGAAATTATTTGATCTATGAAACAGACAAAAAATGAAAACAACCTGAAGAAAACTGAACAAAGCCTCAGGGACCAATGGGATAATATAAAATCACTTAACATAAGTGTAATTGTAGTCTCAGGAAAGGAAGCATGAGATTGGGGCAAAAAAAATGCATAGATATTTGAAGAAATAATGTCCTCAAATTCCCCAAACTTGATGAAAGCCTTCAACTTATGAATGAATCTGAAAAGTTCAGTGAACTCCAAGAAGGAAAAATATAATTAAAACCAAAGGACACTGTAGTTAACTGCTAAAATCCCAAGATAGAACATCTAGAAAACAGTCAGGAAAGAAAAAAAAATGTTCAGGGAAACCATGATAAGAAAATCAATGACTTTTCATAAGAAACAATGGAGGCCAGAGAAAATGGAACAGCATATTTATAGTTCTGAGGGAAGAAAATGTGTCAAACATGATTATATATACAGCTAAAATATTCCTCAAAAAGAGGATGGAATAAAGACATTTTCAAATAAACAAAAGCAGAGAAAATTCTGCAGCAACAGACCTGTGTTATAAATCCTTCAGGGTGAGGGGAAATGAAACCAGAAGGAAACCTGGATCTAGAGATCATAATTTACTTATAAGACAATTGTCTATTTAAAGCAAAAAAATATATTAACACTGTTGTATGGGGTTTAATTATATGTATAAGTAAAAAATACATGTAACAATCTCACAGGATGGGAGGTTGGGTAAATGAAATTATACTATTGTTAGGTTATTTCATTTGTGATGATACACAATTCAAATGTATGAATTTTATAAATTATACTTCCTTAAAGTTAATTTTTAAAAATCAACTGTAGAAGTTCTCTCATCAGTTCAACTTGGAGCCTGACATAGATAGAGAGTCGGACCCATGGGAACACTAACAGCTAATATTTGCTGAATGCTTCTTATATGTTGAGCACATTTCTAAATGCTTTTCTGGGCATTTACTTAATCTTCACAACCACTCCACAAAGTAAATGTAATTTTAACCCCCATTTTATAGATCAGGAAATAGAGGCATATAGCTAATAATTGGTGGCTCTAGGAATTTGAACTCAGGTAGTGGGACTCCACTGTCTGTGTCCTCACCTACTAAGTGTCAGGGATCGGCAGGATAGAATAAGCCAAGAATAACAGGTACCTCGGGCTCATGCTCTGAATATTGATCATTTCATGGGACACTGGCTTCACTGTATCTTTGTTTTCTAACCCTTCATTTTTCCTTTCAGCACTTATAAAGCATGGGTCACTTGTAAGCCTAAGTGGCCTTTATTATTATCATTATTTTAAATTAGGTTATAGCCACCTTGCTACTGGCTGTTATTTCACATTTAGGGATCTTCAGGAAAGGGCCGGGCACAAAAGAGAATCAATCATGGAGCTTCCTAAGTTTAAGAAACTCTCTCTTCTTCTATGAGCTACCACCTGCCCAAACCTGGGAACTTGATCAGTGCTTAATAAATTTTTTGACTGGGACGCCTGGGTGGCTCAGTCAATTAAGCATCTGCTTTTGGCTCAGGTCATGATCCCAGGGTCCTGAGATTGAGCCCCATATTGGGCTCTCTGCTTGGTAGGGAGCCTGCTTCTCCCTCTCCCTCTGCCTGGTGCTCTGCCTGCTTGTGTTCTCTCTCTGTCAAATAAACAAACAAACAAACAAACAAACAAATAAATCTTTATGAATAAATAAAGATAAATAAGTAAATATTGTTGACTTACTATATGACATATTCTTTCACCTCTGGCCTGATTGCTAATGTGTTGCGAGTTGAAAGAGTGAAGGGATTTGCCAAAGGTCATGCCCTGTCAATAACTATATCTAGAATTAGTGATTAAAAAACAAATTATCAGGTTATTTCTGTTCTCTGCCTTTGAAGTACAGGATGACATGGCTCAGAAGAATTTTAGGGTTAATACAGTTTAGCCCTTTCATTTTCCAGATGAGGAAAGCGGAGGTCAGAGGTTAAATAAGGTCACCTCGCTGGCCAGACTTAGATCCCTGGTTTCTTCACCCGAGACCCAGAGTGCGTCTCACTTTCTCACAAGTCCCTAGGTGACAATGATACTATTTCTTACCAGAGGTTCACCAACCATCAAAACATAAATAAACCAGCACCCTAGCTATTAATTGTCTTCAGTCTTGAAAGCCATATGGGGCACCCTGATGGGAAAATGTGCCTTCCTCCAAACCACGGCGACCTGAGTCCTACAGGGAGTATTCCTGACTTGGAAAATAGTTCAAACCCATCTCTGTTCATTGCTCTGGGAGAAGCACTTAGGACTGTGTTTGCCTATCTATAAATTAGGGTTAATGTCCCTGCCTTCCTGGACCACTGGGCTGATTAATCAGCCAATGAAGCCCTTGCAGTTTGAAAACCTTGCACTGATACTGAATATTGCTTTTAGTTGGTGGTAACCCTAACATTTATCACCACCTACATTTTGTTCTTAAATCAAAAAGGTACATTTTCATCACGGGGGAATGTCTGTGCTTTCCTTTAGTAAATATGAGAAGTTATTGTGGGATTGGATGCGTTCTTTGTCATTATTATTTTTTAAGCTGCTGTATGTATGACACCAAATAATAGATATTTTTCTCAGTTTAGTCACATACTGTTATTGATATTCAATAACCTCTCAGTAAAACTCCATGACAACAGGGCCTGGAACTTTTGAAATATGGTCATTGTTTAAATTAACTTGTTTCGCTGCCACTTGGGTGTTCCTCCTTCCCTTACTACCTGATGCCATGACTCACCACAGTCCATAACGTCTCTCTTCAAGAGGTGGATTTAAAGGAATCTCTGTTGCTAGAAGCTCCTGGGGCTTGAGAGGCAAAATTTCATCCCTGTTCATGGACTGCTCATCACTAGTCTCACTTTATAGATAAAGAGACTGAGGCAATGTGAAGCAGGGAACAGAGAGGCTGGCAGCAGAGCTGGAGTTGTAACTGTGACCTGACCTCCTCTTCCGGGGCCTCTGGAGGGAGGGCTCAAGATCTTCCAAATCAGAGGAAGGGCTGCAGCAGTAGAATCATGCTGGGTGACGTGGGAGAGGGTGGGCATCAACTCCCAGATGCCTTGAACATGACAAGTTTGGGGGGACTGGGGCGGGACCCTATTCTAAATTCTGTTTCTGGTAGGCAAGAAGTGTCAACACCAGGGAGCTGACTTCAGACTCCTCAGAGCAAAGCAGGCCAACCAACTCGTCTGGAATGTTAAGAGGCCATGCTGTTCTGTTTATAGCTGTCCTCCAGAGGGTCCGCTCTATCTTAGTGAATGTAAGCCAGGAGGCTGCCTGGAGAGGAAAGTGGGAGGGAGCACTGACATTCCCTCAGGCCTCCCTCACGGGTTGGCTGTTGAACTGATGTATGCAAGGGAGGTTTGTGAGCTCCAAAGACTGTACAAAACTGGAGGGCCCCATCCTGACTCCTATCAGTCTTCTTACAGGTGATGTAGGAATTGAGTCCTATCTTACCAGTTCCCACGGAGTTGTGTGACCTTGAGAAGGCCATTTAAGATGTCTGACTACAGTGTTCTCATCGGTAAAATGGAAACTTATTTGGATCAGATATCTAATAGATGTTCTTCAGGAATGGCACCACGAGAGGAATGCAGGGAACAAGGTTTCCCGTTTTAGTAAAAGAAAGTGGCAGACGAGGGACCTAGAAGATGCTGTAGACAGGACTTCTGCATGGGATGGGCAGCTTCTGGTCCTTCCTAGAGAGAGGGATGGACTTAAGCACCTGCTCCTGTCCTTGTCTCAAGTGGTCTTGTAAGTGGTTTAAGGTCCCTCATTTTGGTTTTATGTCCCATGACATTTAAGATCCCTTTAGGACAAAGGGATGAAAAGGCAGAGAAAGCAAATTGGAAAGTGAGGGGGAGAAGAGGGCCAAGTCCAAGAAAATGAAAGGGAAGAGAAAGCAGAGAGTAGAGAGGCAAGAGGTCTGCTACTGGCAAGGGCCATCGGCTAGTGCAGAGTGGAAGAGCATGTGAAAGGGGAAAAGAGACGCAGAGGCTGGGCAGGCCAAGCCCTTCAAGTTACAGGTAGAACAGAGATCCAGAGCAAACCGACCTGCCCAATGTTCCTGAGCTAGGTGGGTGGGAAGGCAGGGCTGGAGTCTGAGTCTTCTGTCCACTTTAGGCTTGAGCTCCCCCACCTTCCCTGCAACACGCTGGTACTTTATGGGATTGTCACATGAACCAGAAGAAAAGGAGGTGAGCAAGGGGTGGAGAGAGAACAATGTGCATGTGAGCCTCTGCTCTGACTAAAGGGTCTTTCCTGGGACACAGGTTTCAAAATCTGTAAATTTCAGGGGCTTAGTAACTTGATTTGCAAATATCAGCTCTAGACAGGCTTTCCCTCATCAAATCTGGATGGTGAGGTGTCCCTAAATACAGCAAGGGAGCTGCAGCTGGGACCATCTCTGGTACCTGAGCCCTCCTCCTCCCTAGCAGTGCAAGCATCCCCCTGGGAACACTGTCCTGGGAGCAGTAACAGTGACTGAAAATCCACTGTCGCCCACCTTACTGAAGAGCAAATTTCAAGCAGGATGGCATAACTGCTTTTGAACCATCAAAGTGTAAAAACACTCAGAAAAGTTGTTTTTAGCAGCTCTAATATGCCCCCAATGGGTCTGATTAACTGGCAGCGTTTGCTAATGAGTGTGGCCAATTTCACAGTTACTAATCCCCAGGAGCGGGGAGAAGCCATTCTGGGGGAAAAACTGCATTACGGGGATGAGTGTGGTTCACCTGGGTACTTGGGCACCCGGATGAGTTTTTAACTTTTGCAGCAGGAAGTTTTAAGACAAGAAAGCATTCTCTCAATTGTAATACAAGCAGTGTGGTAGGTGATCTGTAGTGTGAGGTCTCTGGCAGAGCGCTCAAAGGGCGGCATGCCCTGGACCTGGCCTCCGGGAGGGAGGCTGGCCAGGGTGGGAGAGGGTAGGCTGCTCTGATCTGGTTCTGACCCCAGCTAGCTGTGTCCAGGGTGGGTTACTGAACCTCCCAGGAGCCCAAGATCTGCCATCTGTTCAGGAGATTCCCAGGGCATTTTGTTGCGGCTCTGCACTGCAGTCTTTTGAATCTTTCCAGTGGAGAGGAAAGAACAGTCTATTTAGAAACTTGCCTTACTGGTCTGGCACGTAGGACCCACTGCATTTTCTCTGTGCTGACCTGTGTCACCCGGTTCTCACTACGTCCTCCTTGGTGGTGGACTGGTCCACACAGAGACCTACCTGCTGGTCTGGGCTGTGACCCAAACGAATGAGGTTTTCACCCTCAGTGCCCTTTCATCTCCATCCGTACGTCTCCTACCAAAAACTTGAGGCTTGTTTCAAACACTGTCTCCTCATAAAGATTTTCTGGGCTGCCACCGACCCTGGGAAACTCACCCCTTGAGTTTCTCTCATACATATAATGGCTTTCTGGTAGTTTTTGGTCTCATGTAGCTATTTAACTCTTAAATGTTCTTTACCATTTAAAGTGTATGGATTTTGGAGCACCTGGGTGGCTCAGTCTTATTAAGTGTCCAACTCTTGGTTTTGGCTCAGGTCACGATCTCAGGGTCATGGGATTGAGCTCTGTGCTCAGGGAAGACTCTGCTTCAGATTCGTTTTCCCTCTCCAAAACCCCTCCCTGCTTATGCTCTGTCTTTCTACAATCAATAAAATCTTTAGAAAAATAGAGTAGATCTGTTTTGTCTTGATAGCGATTTTGTCATGTGCTTGCATTTTACATGTCTCCACGTAGTATCATGTGATGGAATATGATGTAATGTAACCGCTACCATGTAACCAAGCACTTACTATAAGGAAGGAACTGTATAAGTGCTTTGCATGCATTAACTCCTTTAGTTTTGCTAACACTATATGAAATAGGTTCTACTGTTATTTCCATTTTCCTGATGAGGAAGCTAAGGCATGGAAAGGCTCAGTAACTTCTTCAAGGTCACAGAGTGAGTCAGGGCAAAGCCAGACAATCTGATTCAAGAGCTCTCGCTCAAAACCACTATGTCTTGTCTCTCCCCGCACCTTCTATCTTGTATCCAATCAACAGGTATTTGACCCCTCTCCACACATGGTCCTCATTGCTCCTTCTCTCTTCTCAATTAGGAAGAAACTCTTGTTTAATAGACATTTTCTATTCTGTGTGATTCCAGAAACGATTCTTTTAACTGAGAAAGAGCTAATCTTATAAAATTTCATACCAGAGGGGAAGCATTTCCCATGAAAAGTCTCTAAAACCTTCAAGTATCTTAACAGATGGGGAGAGCAGGCCTCTCTGGTAAGATGACATTTCTGTGGAGACTGACCTGGTGAGCAGGCCAGCCCAGCAGAGAGCTGGGGAAAGGGCACTGTGTACACAAGAAATAGCAAGTGGGAAGGCTCCATGTTGCGAGGAGGCTTGGAATATTGGAAGCATGGCAAGGAGTTCATGGAAGCTGGCAAGGAAGGACAGACTGAAGAGAAGGGTGGAGGGAGCTGATTTTAGAGAGGAGAGCAGGGAGACTGTGCAGGGCCCTGTGGGACTCTAATGCTCATCAGTGAATGAGGGGAGACTTGGAGGGCTCTGAACACAGTTGTGATGTGTATTTTAGTAGGATTTGTCTTTCAGAAGGACCATGTTGGCAACTGTGAGACTGAGCTGTGGCAAAGGGCAAGCACAGAAACAGAGAATCCAGTTAGGAAACTACTATAAGATCCAGGTGAGAGGTGTTGGTGGCTGGTCCTGGAGGGAGTTTCTTGAAGGTATGGCCGATAGGATTTCCTAAGGGACTGACTACAGTGGGTGAGAGAAAGCAATAAGTCCAAGAGTTTTAGCTTGTGTAACTGGAAGGACATTGACATTGACCAAGACAGGAAAGGCTTTAGGAAGATTGGAAGTTCTGTTATGGATGTGGTAACTTCGAGATGCTTAGACATCAAATTAAAGGACTGGAATAGGCAGGTAGGCAGATAGGTATGCAAGTCTGAAGTTTAGAACAGAAGTTTGAGCTGGCGACGTACAGTTTGTAGTTATTGGAAGACATATACGTGATATTTATCGCCAGAAGGCTCAGGATAATTAATGCCAGATACTCAGGAACTGGGGAGTATCCCTGAGGTAAAGAAGAGGTCTGAGGATTGAGCTTGCAGTTCTCCAATGCTAAGAGAATGAGAACATAAGGGGAAATCCGCAAGTGATTCTTTTTTTTTTTTTAAAGATTGTATTTATTTGACAGTGAGAAACACAGCTAGAGAGTGAACATAAGCAGGAGGAGTGAGAGAGGGAGAAGCAGGCTTTCCGCCGAGCAGGGAGCCTGATGTGGGGCTTGATCCCAGGACTCCAGGATCATGACCTGAGCTGAAGGCAGCTGCCTAATGACTGAGCCACCCAGGCACTGATAAGGAAAAGCAAACAAAGAAGGAAGTGTCTGGTAGCCAAGTGATGACAGTGGTCAAAGACAAGGGAAGATCAGCTGCATCCAGTCCTATAGATAGATCAAATACAATGGGAACTAAACACTGGATTCAGTAATGTGGAAATCACTGGTGGTCTTGACAAGAGATGTTTTCTTGCAGTCATGGGGAAGAAAGCCCAACTGGTGTGGATAAGAGAAAACGAGAAAACAAGAATTGAAGGCAATAGATAGAGGCAACTCTTCCAAGTTCTGCTGAAATATGAAAGAAGACACCTAAAAGTTCTACGAAATGGAATTTGTCTAGGCATCTTCCTGGATGGTATCAACCAAACTAGCACAGGGCACTTGTTCACCATGATCTATATACTTTATTATTTAAAAGTCTCGGACACTTTTTCAGGAGAAAGGGTGACGGGCTGGTTAGCCCTTCCTTTAAGCTCCAAAAAGAGCTACTCTGTTGGTGACCCATGAAACACACAACACAGTTGTTAGCCCCATGTGTAAACATGAAGTTACCTACAAGGCTGCCCACACCTACAAAACTATCTCAGTGTGATCATCTTCCACAACAAAACTACCTTCGTGGACTGCATGACAGGTAATATTAGGACCTTATCTTTGAGATAATGTACCATGTCCTCATTTTCTTGATGAGAGAATTCCAAGGTATGTTACCTCTTCCTGACGCCACTCGACAGTTGTACCATTAATTAAATGCATGTGGAGATGGGACACCTTCTTTAGGAAGTTTCTACAGTGGAACCCTCACTACTGTATCTAATCTGATTCTCCTTTTTAATGCATTGAAGCATGAGTGACATATGCATCTCTAATTAAGAATTTCTGTACTAGAGTAATGACTGTAGCTATTTCTGCTAATACCAAACTCCTCGATCTCTTTGTGCTAGACTGTACTGTTTGTGTACCCTTGGTTCTCTATAGGTACAGTATACATCTGTGTCTCATTATTCTTGGGGCAAAGATAGCAATGTGACTTGCGTTGGCCCCTGGAAACTGAGTAGCCATGACATAAGCCATTTTGAAAAAAAGCCAAAAATATACTTGTGTAGTTTAGCTCTTTTGCCCCCATTTTGAGCACCTGCCCTCTGCCATGAGAACAACATGGTCTAGCTACTGGATGCTTCTTTAACCTGGGCTCTGGAATGAGGTAGCTTATAGAAGCTGGTCAAGCCCAGAGCCCAGCTGAGCCCAACATCAGTTTGGCCCAGTAGCTGGTCAACACCATCATGTAACATGACCAGGTATAAATGTTTCTGATTTTAAGTCCCTGAGAATTTGGGATTGTTTTTTCCTATAGCAAAAGCTGACTGATACACTTTATTAGACTGACAGAGCCTTCAAGGGATAGGACTGTATTTGCTCTTTATGGTATGTCCTCATACCCAGAACAATGCTCTCAAAGTATGGGCTCCTAATAAGCATGCATGTAAGAGGGTAAGATTCATTATGTCCTCTGTAGTTTGGAATAGTTCACAGTTCCTATCACTGACACATTGGCTGCACCATGATATTAAGCTCCTTAAATTCATGTTCAAAATTATTCTCACCTTCCTTCTCATTCCTTGATTTTGGTCTGCTGAGTTATGGCTCACTGACCAAGAGAACCCAAAGAGTGTAGTCTTCACAACAGGGAAATTGGACCTTGGCCTTTGTATTCAGTTGACCCTTGAGCAATATGAGTTGAACTGTGCAGGTCCACTTACAGGCAGACTTTTTTTTTTTTTTAAATAAATATAGAATAGTACTGTAAATGTATTTTTTCCCACCATATGATTTTCTTTTCTTTTTTTTAAAGAGAGAGAGCATAAGATGGGAGAATGTCAGAAGGAGAAGCAGACTCCCCATGGAGCTGGGAGCCTAATGCGGGACTCAATCCTGGACCTGAGCCCAAGGCAGTTGCTTAACCAACTGAGCCACCCAGGCGCCCAATTTTCTTTTTTTTTAAAAAGAATTTATTTACTTATCTGAGAGAGAACACATGGAGAGAACACAAGAGCAAGGTGGGGAAGGGCAGATGGAGAGGAAGGAATAGACTCCTCACTGAGCAGGGAGACTGATTCAGGGTTCCACCCCAAGACCCTGGGATCATGACCCGAGCCAAAGGCAAACACTTCACCAAATGAGCCACTCAGGGTGTCCTGCTGTATGATTTTCTTCATAACATTTTCCTTTCTCTAGCTTACTTCATTATAAGAAGTTATTATAGTCATTATTATAGTATATTATAACACATATAAAATATGTGTTAACTGACTGTACGTTGTTGGTAAGACTTCTGGCCAGTAGTAGGTTATTAGTAGTGAAGTTTTGGAGGAGTCAAAACTTACATGTTAATTTTCAACTGCACAAGGTAGTGGTCAGTGCACCTAATCCCACATTGGTCAAGGGTCAACTGTATACTGTTTCCATTCCCAGAAGTTCTAAAATGTTTAAGGCCAAGTAGAAAGAATCTGTTGCAAATGTGTTTGTGTGGCTTAGCTTCGCATTCACTTTTGAGTTTAAGACAGACCACAGATTTTGCCCAGGGGGCCCCACTGCAGAGAAAACATCCTAACTCTTGCCTTCACTTATCTAGTAAATTCCCCTACCTTATACAGAGACTATTGTAGGCACGGTGTAGGAACAGAGACAATATAAGGCACAGTTCTGGGTTTTGGGGGGCTTATAATGTAATTGAAGAGATGGGATATATGTGTAGAAGTCTAAGACAATCAAGAGTTTTATACTAGTTAATCCTTTACAAGAAGTTGTATTGCATGGTAGGAAAGGAAGTTGGTTTGGAAGTCAGAACATGTGTTTCTTGTCCTTCCCTCCTACTGGTTAGTTAGGTTACTTCGGGAAGATCTTTTCATCATTCTGTGCATGTATGGAAAGAATTAAATAATTTAATATAAGGTCCTTCATGTTTCTATGGTAAAGGCTCCGTGTTCAGAAGACCTCTTTGTTTTCGTGTTCCCTGCTCCCATCTCCAAGTTCATGGTTTTAGTCCAGTCATGGGGACCTTCTCTACCTTGAGCTATGGGCCAGATCTGATGGAGCTGACTTGAGAGGGAAAAATTTCAGCACACAAATCTAGAATTATGCTCAGATTGCACCAATCAATCAAGGAGGAGTGGAATGAGGAGGTCTCTGAAAGCTGACTTAACCCCTAAGAGCTACTGGGGCTATGCTTTGTTGGAAGTGATGCTGGGTGCCCAAAGAGGCTGTGTTCAGTGCCCGGAGCTCATCCATAGTGGGGTAGGCTTCTGGTGGAAGAGGCAGAAGAGGGGCTGTCCATGGGATGGATATCCGGATAGACGACATCTCTCCAATGCCCTCTGGCCTCATTCAGTGAACATCCTCCACCTTTGGGCAAAACCAGTTCTCACAAACCCAGGCAGCCTGTCCATAAATAGGGCTTCTGAAGCTGGAAATGTCCCATTTGACGTGAAAGAAGGAGAGGGTTAAGAGAAATGGTAGAGAACTTTTTGAACAGCTGATGTTTTTCTGATTGTTCTTGGAAAAATACAGAAAGTAGAGATAATCATTGGCTAAAATACATTGAGCTTGAGCCTCAGGGATTAGCCTTCTCTGCTCCTCTGGTTCCTCTGCACAAATGTATTTAAATTCCCAGCCTAGGGCCTTGGGGGGATAGCTCAAAAGGCCAAGGGATTTCTTCCTCTGGGTAGCATGTCTTCATTTGGCCATTTCGCTGCTGTGGATCTTTTCCAGGTGTTTATAGGAGCTGGGACCACAGCGTGTTTTCATGGACTCACATCTGAGTTAGGTTCTTTAAAGCAAACGAATTCATTTAAGAAAAAATACCTCTGTTTATATGAAATCAGTTTGCTTTGCAAAGTGCTCCTGGCAACTCAGACAGGACAGCAGAGGTGGGGGTGGGGAGGACGGGGTGACAAGATACCCCTGCAAACCAGAAGAATGGCTTTACTTACTTGGGACTCCAGACACCAGGCGTAAGGGGCGCAGCACACGGAATGCCCTCAGTGCCTTCACGTCAAATCCAGCTCCTTTCCCTCCCAGGGCATTTGCCCCGTCAGCTTTGGTTGCTTGTTCTAAAATTGCACTAAAAAGCCTGGAAGAGAGGAAGGGGAGATGGGGCTGTCAGACCCTGAATTCTCTGAAGGAAATTCGTGAGAGCAGAGTTTGCAGGCATCCCCAGCCCGGGAACCAGAGCCAAGGGAGGTGCGTGGGAGGGACCGTGATCATCCGAAGATGACATTCCCTCAGCGTGGGTACCACCCTGCCACGGGCATCACCACTGTCCAGGGAGGTCTGAGAAGCAATGGACAAGCCCTTTGCTGTCATAAAACTGTGCATGAACACAACTGGCTTTGTGTAAGCTGGGCAACCTGGACAGAAGTGTGAAGTTGCTAAGGTTTGCTATAGTGTCTCCATCCTTTTGCAGTGCCCACTCTCTATTCTGTGGCTTCCTAACTCCTGCCCTCACGTGGCTGGGAACCACATCCTCTCTTGTCCCCACATACCTCCTTACTCCTAATGATTCCCCTTTGATTTTTCCTGGTCAAAAATGACCCCATAGAAATTGGCTTTGTGCTGCAGATATAAGGATGGGGAACTGACCACTGGCTTTAACCACATGCAGACTCCTGAGACTTTGAAAACATCTGTTTTGGAGACGTGATAGGGACAGATACCTAATAGATATATACTCAAGAGAGGCTAGGAAGAAAAGTCTGAAATAGCTCTGTCTACCAGAAATATGATGTAAGCCACACGTATGGGCCATATATTTAATTAAAACTTTCTAGCAGCCACATTAAAAAAGCAAAAACAGGCGAAGTTAACTGTGATAATATATTTTATTTAATATAACATAACCAAAATAGTATCATTTTAACTGTAATAGATACAAAGAATTTTTCATGAGATGTTTGTTACTCTTTTTGTTCTAAATCTTGGAAATCTGTGGTGTGTGTTACACGGGCAGCGTGTTTCAATTCAGATTAGCCTCATATCCTGTACTGTGTGGCCACGTGGCTGGTGGCTGGTGGCCATGGTATAGACAATCCTTCTGAGGAATTCTGCTGTAAAAGGTAGTAGAAGAAAGAAGATCATTGCCAGAAGAGAGTGTGGAATTCAGAGAGTTGTGTTTATTTTTAAATGGGAGATATAGCAGCATTTTTATATGTGATGGGAGTTATGTAACAGAGATAGATAATCTGACAATGCAGAAGTGAGAGAACAATTACTGGAAGGACTGCTATCTTGCAGGAGGTGGAAGGGATCTCCTGCACCCTGAGGGGTATTGGCCCCAGATAGGGGAAGAGATGGTTTATCATGGTTCAAGTGGGAAGGTACATCATAGGGGTAGAGATGTTCTCCTTGATTACATGCATTTTCTCAGGGAAACAGGTAGTAAGGTCATCAGCAGAAAACATGAAAGGGGAGCAGATATTGGAAGTTTAAAGGGGGAGGAAAAGGTATAAAAGACTCACCAAAGAAAGTGGAGGAGTGAATGGAGTAGGCACATAGAGTAGGGTTGCCAGGTATCATCAAGGACCTATTTGAAGTTGATGGTCCCAGTTGTCAAGTGAAACCCATCTCAGCTTTGCATGTTTCTCTACCCCTTTCAGTGGCACAGCTCCAGGCACCGGATGGATCTCCATCTAATTGGATTTGATTGGGGTTGGTGCTTTTCCAAATGAGCAAGGTCAGTGAAAAGAGAAAGGAAGTTGACTGTGCATGCAAGTGAGAGATGGGGCTGGGCATCTAAGCTGGTTAAAAAGAGGACTAGACTCAATGGGCAGAGGAACAGAGAGAATGGGACAGGATGAATGGACTGTCAGAGTCAAAGTGTCAGAAGGAGTAAGCAGGAAAGATGGCTGGTGGTGCTTCCAGGGTGTTTAGTTTGAGATTATGGGGGGGGGGTGCAGTTATTAGTTATGGCAGGGATGGATTTTGGATATAACCCTGGCAATGGGCAGCTGAGACAGGATGGAGTCTGTCCTGATCACTTGCAGAGGGGAGGGGAGGAGATATCAAGGAACCAAGAAGCTACTGGAAGGGACAGCAGAAATAGTGAGGTAGGAGAGAGTTGGGAGTGATCCAAGAGCTCCTGTCTTCAAGAAATGAGGAGTCCTGGAGGACTAGAGGGGAATCCCATAGGGAGAAGTACGGGTAGAAGGGTCTGATCACACACAAACTAGGAGGGGGAAAGGGCCATCAGTCTGAAAGCAGAAATAAAAGAAACGCAGGGCTCCTCTTCTGACCTCTAGGCTGTGGAACAAGGCATTTGGGAGACAGTGGCTATCTCTTGAGAGACTGTGATGAAGCAGGATGCTTGGGGGAGCCAGGAAGTTAAGTGAGTGGCTAGAGACAGAGCTGAGAGTCTAGGGCAGCACCTGGGCCACCTGCTCTGTAATTGAAGTTTTGCTGGAGTTCAGCTACACCCATTGTTCACATACTGCTGTTGTCGAATGCTGCTTTCTTGCTGGAGCCGAACACTCAGGACAAAGCACACAGCTTGTGAGCTGAAAATGAGTATCTGGCCCCTTACTGAAAATGTCTGCTGACCCCTGAATGGGCAGTGACCTGTGGGGAGCAGAAGGCACAGTGGAAAGATTTCAGTGGGAGACAGGGCACGGGATACAGAGAATGTGGGAATGGGAGACCGGGATCTTGGGCCCTTGAGGTAGCCAAGAAAAACAGGGGAAAGGACACACAGAGGCAGTTTCTGTCCTTTGTGCTAGAGATGACTACCAACTGTCAGCAGAGTGTGTGATGTGCTGTGGCTGGGGGTCAAAGAGGAAGCCCAGGTATCAGAACTGGGGCCCCACATCTGACCTGCCGTCGGGGACAGGGCAACTTCATTCTTGAGGAATAGTCTTGAACTCTTGATAAGATTCATGCCCCAGAACTGGATCTGGAAACAAAGGGAGGCTGCACCTAGGGGCTTAGCTGGGCAGAAACTCAAATGGAGGCAGGGCCCAGGAAGGAGGGGGTTGGTCTAAATGAAGGATTTCCAAGCTATGCTCCACGGAACTGCTTAGGGACTTCTTGGGCAGTGAGGCCAGAGATAAGTGGCGGGAATAGAGTGGATTCGTGCCTCTCTGAGTAAGGCTTGGCTTGAACAATGAGTTCCATAGCTAAAAGAAGTTTGACAACTCTGGCCAGACCACATCTAAAGCCTTTCTCAGGCCTGTGGTTCTTTCAGCTCAGCTTGTCAATCTGATCGTGTCATTTGTTAGCTGGTGATGCCTTGAACCCCAGGCAGAGTTGCCAGGATGGGGGAAACGTACTTCTTTCTCTACAGAGAAATGTTCTTTCCACTGAAGTCTAGATCACTGAAATCTTAGAAAACGGAGACCATTTTGTAAGTTTGTCAAACAACATTCCAAATCCAAACCAGATTTGGTTCCTAGTATTTCCTGGATGAAAGCAATATGCTTATTAGGGTATAAGATATTCACAAAATATTATTTATTGAAGGGAATAGAGGTTAGACAACTTTCTTCTCTTTTTCCTGCCCCAACTTGATGCAGACATTTTATGAAGTATCTGATTCTAATTTTGAAGGGGTAGAAAATTCAGGAATAGGTCTAGGAGCTGTTCTTGGCGTGTAGAGGCTGGTGTGTTTCTCCTTGATTAGGCCATTGCTTTGTGGCCTACCTGTCCTTAAGGGCTGGGTTCTGATGTGGATGCTTGGTGGGGGAATTCTTCAGGGGTTGTGTCTGGCAGTTCCTTGGCTGGACTTGGAGATTTTTAAAAGAGGACAGCGAGGCTCTAGAGGGCATAGCGGGTCAGAAAGGCAGGGCCACCACACTGGGAGAGAGATGGCAGAAAAGCCCCCATGGCTGGAGTAGAATGTCTCAGACAGGGGTGTCTAATGAGGATCCCTAGGTCCCTGGGTTGGGCTGGAGAAAGGTAGCTCACAGAGGCCTCTGAAGTCCTCCCCACTTTCATTGAGAAGTCTCATCTCCCTACTGTATCAAGGAGACTCTTCCACTTTAGGAAGGAAATGTGACAGGTCTGGGGGTTGGGCAAAGCCTCTTGTCATAGGCTCCCTGCGTGGCAATGCAGAAAAGAGAGAGCAACTCTAGGCCTGGTGCTCAGACAGCAGGCAGGCAAACCCAACTCTCCCAGGGCAAGGCAGATTCCCCTCTGATTGTAGGAGGGCCCAAGAAACCTTCCCCTAAGTGGCTGCCAACTAGAGGCCTGGGAGAGTAGATATTTCCCAGGAGACATAAGGGAAGCAGACAGATATCCATTTAATATGATATATATATATATAAAAAAAAGGGCAGGAAAAGGAAGCATAGCTATAGAGAGGAGGTTAAGCTACACTGTGTGTGTGTGTGTGTGTGTGTGTGTGTGTGTGTGTGTGTGTGTGTGTGATTTTTCAAGTTAGAAGGATGGGCCAAGATTGAGACTAGACAGAGAGCTGCTAGGACCAATGATCTTGGAGAAGAACTGGGTGTCAATTATATTCATGTGTGATAGTAATGGGGGAAAAGCCCAAAGGGTCATGGTGAACCACAAGCAAGCAATCACTAGCATCATAACCTGTGTGGCTTAAACAGCCAAGCTGAGGCATCTCTTGGAAGAGGGCCAAATCTGGATGCTTCCTCTCCATCAGCCTCAAGTCCTAGACCCCAGTAAGTTTTGACTGAAATCTGGGCTGACCCCGCGAAGGCTGCCCTCTGTGGTTACTGGTAGGAGTAGCAGGGTGAGGGATAAAGTGAGGTCCAAAGGAGAAGCCACTACATGTGTGGCCACAGGGCAAGGCACCTTGCTCCCTCCCTCCCAAGCGCAGGTTTAAGCTCTGCCCTGTTCTTCTGGTTTTGACCTCCCAGGCTGTAAGGAAGAACATAGAGTGGGCAGAGCATGGTACGTAGTCAACTCTAACTCCTTCCATAAACATGAGAAGAAGCTGTAGCTTCTCTGCAGAAACAAAATAAGTTCCTGAAGGTACCCTTATCTCTCTCCCAATCTCATTCCTGGGGCTCTTTTCTAGGCTCCTGTGAAAGGTTCCCCAGAGTTTGAGGCCTGGAGAAAGACAATGAATTTGAAAGACTTTAGAGGCATGTGGAACAAGGCATCTTAAATGCCTTTGCTATGGTTTAGGGAGTTAATTCAAGGCATTTGTTCTGTTATTCTTTGTCTATCCTGGCCTGAACAGGAGCAGCAAGATTTCTTATAGTTGTGTCCTCGCTCTGAGTCTTCTGGAGCTGGATCTATGCCTGGCAAAGACTCCAATAACTTTCCTGCTTCTCATGTCACCCAAATATCCTTGGTGTTAAGGTGGCCAAAGTGTGCCATTCATTGGCTCTGCAAAAAAAGGATAACAACCCCCCCCCCCAAACACTTCCAAACAACTGTGATAAGCCATCCAGATGGCCAGAGGCAAGGCAATGACTTCTCAATGGTCTTGGTTTGCTCTCGTTATTTCCTGCAGGAAAGACCAGGCACGCTCAGGTGATGATGAGCAGTGAGTGCTCTGGAGGAGTCCAGAAGGACCCGTGTCTTCCCCGGGATGGCACAAATGGTGCCCATCAAAAATAGGTTCCTGGGATATGAGCCCAATGACATACTGATCTTGATGCTGAAGCCTGTTGGAGTAAAAATGTAAGGTGGCCACTCCATGACCACTCTCCTGGCTCAAAGAAATGACAGACGAGCTCCGAGAAATCTCAGCTTGTTCTTGAAGTAGAATCTGCTGTAAGGTGCCCTCCCTTCACAAAATAGAGGAGTGGCTAGAATTTCATCAACCGTGTCTTAATGAACATTTCACGTGGCACATGTACAGATATTTCAGAGAGGATCTTTTTGTAAAGTTACTAATTCCTAGATAAGGAGATCATCACTTCTAAATTTTAATTATGATTCTTTACATTGCCCTTTTTTTTTTTTTTAAGAGCATAGTTTGACCTTGCTTTATCTTATGCTACGGTGGAATAGCATGTTTGGAGAAGATGTGTTTGGTTCTACTTAGGCCACCCACGACCTTGGCTCTTCAGAGTTCTCTTTCATCTCCCCACACACCTGTCTTGAACAGCCTGCTTCCTAGGGCCCCTGATGAGGCCCACTGTAGAGGGAAGAGCGGGAACCCATAGTACCTTGTATTCGCCCCCAACCCCAAGTTCATGGGCTGCTTGCCAGGCCAACTGGATGAACCCTGCTCAGGAACACAGCAGGGGAACCGGTTCGAAAATCTGTCAGGCCAGATGTGGTTGGAGATGGAATAAAAGACCTCAAGCAGAGGAATCTCCTCAGCTGCACAGAGGATCCTGAATTCTATTAAAAAGCACTCAGATTCCACTCTGTGATGCGTGTGTGTGTGTGTGTGCGCGCACACACGTGTGAATGCACACATGTGAGTGTGTGTATGAGGGAGACATTCCTAAGCAAGAGCTCTTTTCTCTTTGGAGAAAGTCTGAATTCAAAGTGACTAATGGATCCTCTCATCTTGCCTGGTGCCTAGCGACACTCTCACCAAATAAAAAGATACAAATAACAGAAGGAAATGGAAGCATATGTTGGTGGATGGCAAGGGGTGAGAAGAGGGAAGAGAGAAAGGTAGTGATACTTACCCTACAACCACAATTATAAAATCTAGTAAATTCCAACCATTGCGGAGGTAAGCGTTGGGGTGAAAGAGAAGTCCATAGGCTATTACTTTTAAAAATGCTTCCACAGTAAAAATTATGAGAAAGAGATATTCCACTCGTTCCTAGGAAACAAAAACAGAAGGGAGAGAAAAATAAAGTCAATGACATTGGGCATCTGGAAAGTTCTGAACCAGCAGATCTCACAAGCAGGTGGAGGAGAGTGCTGCCCACTCTGTGGTAGGATCTAGGGGTACAATAAGTGGGACCCCCAAGCCAGATTACCAACTCCATAGTCTGTTCCAACCTTAGAGCTCCAATTCATTGGGCATTGAGGTTTTTTTTTTTTTAAGTCTTCAAATGTCCCATTAAAATGCAACTATTAGGGTGGTGGAAAAATTACACATTTTGGAGAAACATCTTATTTAGTTAATCAGTGAACATTTCATTGTACCTTCTCAGAAGAGAACTCATAATGTCTTGATCTAGAGGGAAATGATGCCAAAACAGAGGAGAGCAGTGCTCAGAAAGGAGGCGACAGAACCATGGGATTAGCGTACCTACTGCCACCTTGAGGTAAGAAACCTGAAGATAAAGAAACCATCTTGGGGGAGTGTTCTAACCACGTTCTCCAAAATGGTAGACCAGAAACATAGCCGCGAAGAAGTTGAAAAATTGAAAATCTCCTAACAGCAGCTGTAACACAGACAATCTGCTCATATACTCTGACTCTAAACTTGGAGTTTCTCTCTTTCTTGAGAAAATAAAAACCTTTGTCCAAAGACAGACCCAGTCAGCTGAAAAAAAATCTGCATTTCCAGGATGAAAGCAGGCACTGGGGTGGGGCACTGAAAAGAAAGGGCTCTTCTCTTTCCTCAAGGGGGTGGGAGGTAGTGTTTTTCCTCTCTCTACCACGTTGAAGAAGGCTTTGCATTTAAGGACAAAGCTCCTGTCCCTGGGAGCCCACACTTAACAGGACAAACTCATTGGCTCAATTAGAGCGAGCCGACTGTGTGTGCTGATTCACTCACCACTAATTGCTTTCTCCCACAACCTTGTTCCCAGTGCAGAGCCTTAATGGCCCCCAAGGCAAAGGCTGCCTGGATGCCTTCGTGCTCCACTGCCCGTCTCTGCAGGAGTCTTAGCCTATCTCTCACTGGAGCCACAAAACTCTGGTCCACATGGCATTCAGCCACAGATCCTCCCATCAGGCCCAATTACGGTTCCCCAGAGGCAGTAGACAGTAGACCTATCTTCCCATTGTCTGTTGGGTCAGATGGAGCTCATGGAAGACCTCCAGGTCTCACCTACACTGTGGAGAGGGGGGACATCACCTGGGAAGCTATACCCCCTCTTGCCTATGCTCCTGGGAAGGTGCTCCAAGAGCAGGGGCATTGGAGCCTGATGGGTACACTCTGTGGGGGGAGGCCAGCCCACACATGTGCCTGTGCTCCCATCCATTCTTTCTGATTTGCTAGACTTGGAATGAGTGTCAACCTCACTGTGCCCAGCTCAGGGTGAAGCAGTTTGAGGATGAAATGTTTAAAAATGCAGAATACTGGGCCCTCCCCAGACCTACTGAGGCAGATCTCCTGGCTGTGGAGCCTGGAAACATGCATTTCAGACAATTCCAGGTGTTTCTGAGGCACCCTGAAGTTTAAGAACCACTGGCCTATGTGCTGATGAAGGGCCTGATCGGGCAGTAGCTGTGGGAAGGGAATGGAGAGGCCGGCATTAATCCATGCCTCAGAGGCAGGATGGTCTCTTACTCACTACCCATTACATGGGTGGAGTGGGGGAGCACGACCCAGGAACAAATTACAGTATGTGGGAGCCTCTGGTCTTTTAAGTGAATTTGGGCTGAAGTGGGGTCATTAGGTTGATGATGAGTTAAACTCCATCAGGAAGGAGTTGAAAGGGAAAGCATGGAAGGTGTGTGTGGCGGGGAGTTTCAGGTAATGCAGGCTACAGATCAACTGGAGTGAAGGCTACGGAGCTGGAGAGGTGGGTAGGAGCAAGATGACCAGGGGCTTTGGGGCTGCCCCTAGGGGCTTGGATTCTATCCTGAGGAGACCGTGAATGTTGGAGTCAGATGTGTACTATAATCTGGCACTGCCCTAGAGAGTGAGGGAGGTGATGGGGCTGGAGGGAGTCCGGGTGACCCATGCAGAGACTATGGAGGCTTGAACCAAGGTAGACAGCAGGACTGGTGAGAACTAGGTGGGTCTGGGAGATAGAAAGAAGGTAATGTGGTTTCTGGTTGCATGTAGGGGTTGGGGGAAGAGACAGCAAAAGAAATGACTTGCTCCCCTGCCTGAGTTTCTAACTTGCATGACTCTGGATGGCCATGACTCTCACTGCAGTGGGCAGAGACATCTGTTCTGGACTTGCTGAGTTTAAGCAAGGACATTTGTGGGGCTCCTAGTGATCAGACATAGGGGGTCAAGAGGAGGTCAGCTTGTTGTCCCAGGAGAGTGTGCCGACTAAAGAGAGGAGAAATGAGGCTGGAATCTCTCTCCGTGAGGGGCAATCTCATCTCCCAGAAAGCGCTTTCACATTATGGGAATGTACCTCCTTGACAGAACTTATAGGATCCTGCTTAAAACACTTCAGTTGGAGAGACAGAAAGAATCTTAGAGAATCTTAATTAACTACCTCACTTGAAAATCCAGGATTCTGGTAAGATACCAAGGCCAGAGAGGTATGTGCGGAAGATGGGAAGGCAGATTTCCTGATCCTAGGTCCAAAGGTCCATTCATCTCATCTTGCCTTTCTGGTTGCCAGGAGAATATTTCTCCTTGGTCCCCGCTTATTACCAGAGACTCAACTGGGTCAGAGTCCTCATCCTAAGTTGTTTAAGGATCTGAGAGAATGGAAAGGGGTTAGGGGAGGGCAGTAAGAAGGGGTCTAGACAAAGAATCCTGAGAAGGGGCAGGCGCTGATGGCTCCATTCAATTCATTCTGACTTTAGAAGGATGAGTGCCCTTGAAGTTAATCCTACCCCCCTAAACCCAAGAAAGAAACAAACAAAAATGTAAGCAAGTGAAACAGCTTGGTTGATCCTTCCAAAACATATGTCGTGCTGCCACAGAAACACTGAAGGGCAAAAATGAATGGAGTGGAGAAATGCAGAGGCTTGTCCAAGACCTCTCCCTTGCCACGCCGATGTCTTGGCTCCTCTGGTCCTTGGAGTACACGCTTCTTCAACACCCTCCTCCTGCCTGAGCTCTGAGGCCACAGAGGTGCACTCTCCTCAATCCTCAGGGGCCACAGAGCTCTTTGAGCATGCACCTTCAGCCCGAGAAAAAGGGGCGCCTTTTTTTCCTGTGATTTTGGGAACTTGGGAACTTTGGAAGCCAACCAGGAAAGACTAAGATTCCTGTTCCTACCATTCCGTGTTGAGGCTGGAAAGGGTCAAGGAGGTATGAACACCTGCAGATGAGAGGAAGTTCAAGGATGGGATGGGAACACACCAGAATAGAGTCCCAGGGTCCCAGAGGATCCCTTTTCCAATTCAAGGGTAAAGCCCTACCTGCTTGGGGCAGGTGTGAGGACTTCCGCCTTTCAGACACTCCTGTCTTCCTTCCTTCCTGTCCAAGGCTGTTTCCCCTTACTGTTCCCTTTCCATTCTCATCTTCTTCTCCCTTCCTTTCCTCTCCCCCTGCTTATTTCTCAGTGTTGCTGCTGGAGGCTGGCACCCATGGCAAAACCCATGTCTCAAATATTTAGAAAAATTCAGTGGAGAGAGCCTCTGATTCCAGGAACCATGATGTCTTCTAAACATTTGTGGAACTAATAGACACTGATGAGTGCAGTGTTTATTTTAGTTTTCCCTATATCTTTTCATGTACATGTATCCTACCTTTTGTTCTATAGGACAGAGACTCAATTATCTTTTGACGGTAATAATCTTGATTCTGGTACCACTGGCTATGTGTCTTTGGGCAAGTCACTTGACTTCTCTGGGTCTGCCTCCTTGTCTGTAAAAGAACTAGCTAAGCATTAAAAACTGCAGTGCTGCAGAGAACTCTGGGCTTCCACGGTGCTGCTCTGGGAGCAGTTAGACATCAGGGAAGAATGAGAAAGTGGGGCTTTGCTCACTGACTCCCCTGCCGCCTTGAACCAGAGCAGCACATTGAAACCACATGCTAAGATGTCCAAGCATCTGAACACAGCCCAGGGAACTGATATGATGGGATGTGGACAGAGAAAACACAAGCAAAAGAAGTCGCCATCTCTGACTAGCTTGGAAGACTTTTATTGGCTTTACAACGCGGGTTCCTGCAGAAGATTTTATTTGAGAAGAGGAATCATGCTTTGTTTGTCTGTTTGTTTTTCTGGGAACTTTGAACACCAATTCCAAAGTGGCCAAGGACTTCAAAGCCTTATCAAATTTCTGTGGTAAGTGAGGATGCCAATCCCCTGTATATGTGTGGTTCTGCCTGAGGCACAGTCAAATTCCAAGACATGGAAAGGAACAAAGAGTTCCTCTCCTCATTGCTCTGAGGATCACTATAAATGCAAATAGATTTTATAATAAAAGGTCCTTCAGTAGGGAGATCATTCATATTCGTGCTTTAGGAGAACACGGACTCCTGATGAGCAAAGCTATGTCAGGGTAGAGATCTTCAGACAGGACAACCATGGAGAGTCTGCCACGTTTCTGCGTGCACACTTACACACATGCACACTCACACATGGCACAGGTGGGTGATGCCCGCCATCTGTGTTGAACACCGTACAGCTTGCACCTGCCATATAACAGACCCAGGTGTGTGGGAATTCATACTAAGAGAGCCTGCATGTCGTCACTTAAATTTATGCAAGTGTATTTATTGGAGCCACCAAGATTTCTACACCAGATAGAATTGATGAGAAGCCCAGTCATGCAATTCCATCTCAGTGAAAGGTACAAATACAAGAAACACAATAATAATGTGTGAAACAGCACCTTGTCTGCCAGATTGTTTCATAATTCAAGTATCATTCCACCTAACCTGTAAGACAGCCTCCTGGCTATCTCTAATGAAAAGAGACGAAGAAACCGAAAAACCTTAGTTCCTACTCTCCGGTTCTTCTCTCGGTCAGTCACACATGTGTCCTGAGAGTCTGTTCTGCCCCACACCACTTGCTGTGTTGCAAGTGTCTCTTAAGACACTGAGGGACTTGGCAGATATGAGAAGCTGGAAGGACCTCCTACAAGGACACACATCCCAAGTTCCTCCTTAAACAGAAGTAAGAGGACTTGTCCAAGGCCACACATCCACCCCATAGGAGAGTACTTGTGTTTCCCAATGGCTGGTCTGGTGCTGTTCCTGCAGCTGCCTCTGTTTGCGGGCTGACTAAGCTCCTGAATTACTGTGCCCCTCAGGGGATGTTGGGCAGCGAAGGGCCACCTATGTGGTGTGGCTAGAAGGGAGGGCAACAGGGATCCCCAAATCTTCCTCTCTTCTGCGGTTTCTACTGGTGCCTACAATTCAGCCACTAAGAAGCCTTTCTTCTAACAGAAGATGAAGGCTATTCACACAACAGAATATTAGTCAGCCATAAAAAGGAATGAAGGTCAGACGGGCTATGACACGAGCTTTGAAAACATGTCGCTAAGTGAAAGAACGCAGTCACAGAAGGACAGAAATACTGTAAGATTCCACTTATATGAAAAGCCAAGCCTGGGAAAATTCACAGAGACAGAATGTAGAGGAGAGGCTACGCGGAGCGGGAGGGAGGGAGGAACTGTTTCAGGGCATGACAACCTTGGAAGTAGACGGCGGTGACAGCCGCACAACATCTGGAGTAGAATTAGTGCCCCTGAGGTGTGCACTTAAAAATTGTTAGGAGGGCAAATTCTATATCGAGTTTACCACCGAGAAAGAAAAAGAGAAGCATTTGGATGTTAAAGGTTTTCCTTAGAGGTATCCCACCAAAGTGCACGACATCATGTCTAATCCTGTATCAGGCTTCACCTTCACAGGGACTAACTCGTCAGAAAGTTGACTGCATAATCTTCTGTGAAATCCTGGACAGACGTCTGGGGCCCCTGGACTGGCAAGAAGAGGGCTGGGAAGGGACTTGAGAGGCTCCTGAAGACTAATGCTTCAGTTTCACACTTTTCTGAGGGCAGGCCCGTCCAAGGGTCTCATTTAGAAGGGATCTGGTGGTTCAAAGGGTCTGGCCTTCAGACCTGGGACTGCTAGCAAAGACAGAGGGGACAGGACAAGCCAGTTAATAGCCTCAGAGTAAACCAGCGTTGAAAAAAACATTCCACGTATTGAGTGAAGGCAAGTAGCAATGGAGGCTGGGTTGAGAGGTATGCCGGGGGCACTGGTGTTAGAGTAGCTCAGTTTAAAAAGAAAGAAAGAAAGAAGAAAGAAAGAAAGAAGAAAGAAAGAAAGAAAGAAAGAAAGAAAGAAAGAAAGAAAGAAAGAAAGAAAGAAAGAAAGAAAGAAAGAAAAACTTTCCTACGACTGGACTGTTTCTCCGTGCTCATCCATGACGCTAAGTTAAAGTGACTCATCCACTCACTAATTTCTCAAGTTCATGTCTTCCCCTCTGGAGGCTGTCCTCGCCTTGGCTGTCCCAGCCCAGCGGCACCTGCCTCAGATCCAAAGACTGCCGAGCAGGCCACTTCTGAGGTCGGGGTACAGGCCTATCTGCTCCTCTTGGACCCTTTACTGCTCCTGTCTCCAAGACAGCATCTCTGTCCATCCCTGGGTCCCTCCCCAGCCCAGGTTCCTCAGTGTGCTCCCCCACAGGGCAGAGACCAGCTTGCCTCAGTTCTCTATCTGGTATCCAGCATGTGGTCAGTACAGAGGGGATGGTCAACCTTTGTCTTGCGCTGCCTGCACCCCCCTCTTGGAGTGCCCAAACGGCACACGGGCCAGCCTCCCACCTGACAAGCCGGCAGAGGGTCCCTCCAGTTGACCTCCTTCACCTCATGCTGTCATTTCCTTTTGAGATGGTCTGTCCTTCACTGGGTAGCCCTGGCTGTCAGAATATGGCCAGCCCCTTCCTCTCTAAGGAGTTCACTCTGGCTCAGGGATATTACTTTTTCTTTGGGGGTAATGGAGTGGAGAGGGTGACAGATATTACCAATCAGGGCTGAATTACTCCTGGGGACAATGGGGTATTTGCTTAGTGACCTGTGGGCTAGAATGTAATTTCCTAAATACAGGGAACATGCAGCGGTGGCCTCCAAACTCTCATAAATCCCACCTTCTTTTGAGGTGTCACAGCAATACCTGGCCCAGGGACACGGACCCTGTCTTTCCTCCTGTCCCCAGTGCCCATCTCCATCCAGGCCTCCATCAATGGCTGCATATTAAAACAGCCCCCTAAACCCTCCCATTGATAACTAAGCTATGTTACTGCATAAACATCCCCAACAGCTCCCCTCTGCCTTAAAGTGGAATCTAGCCTCTTCAGCCTGGCTCCCAGGTCTGTCACATTCCCACCCCCACCTGTCCCTCCCACCTCATTCTCAGCCACTACCCTGTGTTCCAACCACACCAAAAGGTTCACCATGCCCAAACCAGATGGGTTGTTCTGTGCAACTCTCTTCTTGCCCTGACAAGCTTCTTTCTCTCCCTGGCAGACTCCTTCTCAGACCCAAGCCAGTTTCGATGTCATCACCTTGTGTGGACTTCTCAACCCTCCCCTGCCTCCTCTGCCCTCAGTGGGCTGGAATTCGTCAGTCCCGCCCCTTAGCTGTAGCACCCTTTCTTTAGATGATAGCACTCCTCACAATGTGTGTGTTTTCTGTGTATTTCTCCTCTCTCGGGACAGAGGGCTGCAGGGTAGAAGCAAGTGTCTTTGTCACCTTTGGTGAAGAAGTGTCTTTAAGTGAAAGGCAGAGTGACACAGGAGAGAGGGCTTTGGAGTCATATACACCTGGGATCAAATTATTTCTCCATGACAAGCTACATAATCTTCAAAAACTTTGGTTTCTTACTAGGAAAGCGGGAAGAGTGGTAATTATGAGAACCAGAAACCAGAGCCATCGCTCAAATGGTAGTTGCTGTCATTACTGCCATCCCAGCACCTGCACACAGTAGGTGTTCTGGACACATTTGTGCAATGGACGTCCCTGCTCCCGGGGACTTTGCTGATCCTCCCCTGAGCTCCTGGCTCTGCTTGTCCCCATGACAGCCTGCTAGGCAGTTGGAGTAGTCAGCGACACCAGCCCTGCTGCCCCTCCCTGTCTCTTCTCCTGCATTGGCCTCAAAGCAGGTAGCACAACTCACTTCTCTGCCTCTTCAGATCCTCTTGACTTCAACAAAAAGTGGAGACTCAGTCCTCATACTTCCTTTGTATTATCAAAGCAACTTAAAAACGAAAAAAACGTTCTCTGTATCCTGTTTGCTGGGTTCCATGTGTTCCAAATGTCCTTGCCTCATCTCCCTCCTTAGCCCCTAGGGCTACGGTAATGGGTTCCATTCTGGCTAAAGAAGCTCCCAACCCCAGAGCTGTGAGCATTTCCCTGTGTCTCTGGGAACTTGACAATATTCTGCCTCTTGAAATGACATATTTCAGTTACAACAGAGGAGGGTGGATGACAGTCAGTGCTCTTCTGGAGTAGGGGTACCCACGGACGTGGGGGGTTTGCTAACCATGTCATAATCACCACAGTGATAACTCATGGGCCTGCACTTTACAGTCTACATTTCCCATGCCTTTTCATGCTGGGTCTAATGACCTCTTTGTAAACAGGAAGGATGGGTACTTTCTCTCCTTTCATTTCTCTTACTCCCACTTTCCTTTCCTCCTTGCATCACTACCATCACCATTACCATCCTCATCATCATCACCACTGCCATCACCTTCACCACCTCCACCATCATCACCACCAGCACCGTCATCATCACCTCCACCATCACCATCATCACCACTGCCATCACCTCCACCATCATCACCACCAGCACAGTCATTATCACCTGGATGTCATCATCATCACCACTGCCATCACCATCACCACCTGCACCACCGCAATTATCATCACTGCCATCACCACCTCTATCATGAGCACTGTCACCACCACCATCACCACCTGCACCATGATCACCTTCCCCACCTGTACCATCAGTACTGCCACCACTATTATCACCATTGCCATCACCATCTCTACCTGCACCATGATCACCTCACCACCATCATCATCCCCACCTGCACCATCAGCACCACCACCACCTCTACCATGAGCACAATCACCGACCACCACCACCATTTCCTCCTCTTCCACCGCAGCTGCCATTAACACCTGAGTCTGAGCCTGGATGCTTTAGTTATAATATTAATATTAACACTGTGTGATGGATTAAAAGTATTATCTCCATTGTATACATGAGGAAACTTACCAAAGAGATTTAGTAATTTTCCATAAAGTCCTGCAGTTAGTAGGCAATAGAGCCAGGACTCTGAGTTTAATGTCTTTCCCTTTGTTTGTGGTTATAATGATAGATGGACCGCAACAACTCAGCCCTCAACTACACCAGGGCCCATTTACTTTGCACCACTGTGAAATAGAAGGGCATGGGGCTTTGTTGGAGCTACACTGAATGATTTTTGTTGAAATCCAGCAACATGAAGCAAGAACTTGGGCTGCAAAGCCTGCTTGGCCCAGGGCACTCTGTGTTCCCACTGACAGTGTGAAGACATGTGGCCAAAGATGCTGGCTAGAGTATTGCCCCTACATTCTCTTTCCACTCCTAATCAAATCTGGTCACTACTTGTGAGGAGCATGGTGTCCATAAACCAACCACTAATCTAACCCAATGGAGGCCAGTTTTTCTCCTCCATCCATCAACTATGCAAGGGGCATGTAACCCATCCCTGGCCAATGTGACATAAAGGGAAATTATCTGGGATGCCCCTAGAAGATTCCCCATTGATTAAAAGGGAGAGAGAGAGAGAGACATACATTCAAAAGAGCACTATAATCTCTTTTTTAGCTAGACATGCTCATGTCTGTATTTGAAGCCTGGAACCACAGCAACCATCTGGGGACCATGAGCACTACTACTTGAGGACAAGAGTGATGTGCAGATGGTAGCAAAGAGAAAAGGTGGAAAGAACTGAAGTCCTGGATGAAGTCTTTGAACCAGTGAATTAACTTAGCCAACTTTGGTGCCAACTTTATGTGAGATCATTTCCTTATTGTAGAAACCATTTCAAGCTGGGTTTTCAAGTACTTGCCTCTGAAAGCACCCTTCCTGATAGGCTCTATCTGCTGTCTCTACACGTCACTCTTCGTTCAGCCTTTTTATCCTACCACCGTTCCATGCTTCCACCCCTTCTCAGCTGTTGGGCACATTAGAGCTGAACTTAGCTTCATCCAGCTGGGAAAGGTAAGAGCTCATCAACACTGTAAGACAAATGCTCCTCTGTCTCCCGGTTAGCTCTCAGCCTGTGCGTGAGATGCTTATTTCAGATTATGGTCTCAGACTAGATCTAGCCAGCTCAGCCCAAATCCCCGTCAGAGGGTAGCCCATGTAGTCCTGTGCTTAGCCTGTTTCAGCACAGGGCTGTCGAGACAAAGGATATGGCTGCATGAGACAGTAACATTACAGTCCTGAAAGAGGTTGGGTGGAGAGACACAGAGGATTCCCTTCAACATGCCAACACGGGAAGCCTGGAGATAGAAGATATGGATGCAGATCTGGCATTTCTCTCCCTAGTATGCAAACACTGTTGTTCTTTGTTTGTTTGTTGTTTGTTTTCACCCTCAAAGGATAAAGAAATTTCTGAGCAAAGAACTTTCCAGAACCTTACTTTTTATCATGCCACATCCCTCCTCAGGAACCTAAAGGGATTTCGTACTTCCAGTTGATTAGGCCCCAGCTTTTCTGCTTGAATTTTTCCCTTCCCACATAGGTCACATTGTCTTCTCCCAACACCCACCACTCAAGTTAAGATGCGACTTTCCTGCATGTCTAGGTCCCTTCCAGCTTCTGTAGCTCCTAGCCTGGCATGTTCTGACTTCCTCTGGTGCCACCTGGATTCCTCCTTCCATTACAGGGTTCCTTTGCCTTCTCTAGGGCTTTCAATCTCCTTTTTCTGTGGGCCCTATAGCCTTAGGGGCAGTCATTTGGAATTTTTACCTCTGGCTTTATGGCATGTTTTAAACATCCTCAGCTTGTGGCAAGTGTCCTGGTTGTCTCTTCCCCTATCAAGAGTGTGAGTGCCCTGAGGGCAGGAACTACGTCATAGTTTTCCTCTGTCCACCCCCACAATGCCTCACACAGGGCTGGGAACTGGAGGCTCACAGAGCCTTCCAGGGCAGAGTCCAAGGACACCTAGAGGACAACAAGGTTGATTTTGCAGTCTTGGCCTCTTTCACAGGCCTGTACTTTTTGCTTTACAATGTACTTTCACATCTTCCTCTTATCTGCTCCCCAGACAGCCCTGTGGGTCCGCAGGCTCTCTCACCTAGCCCTTGGTGTGCAGCTCCAGGGGATAAAAGGGAGGAGCTCTTCCCCAGCAGCAGACTTATCCTCTGCCCCCATAAAGACACGTGGCATCGTCAATACGGAGAACCCGTACCTAGGGGCCCATCCTGAACGGCATGGAGACTAAGAACTGAGATTGTAAAAGGGTATCAGACTTCACCCTGTCCTCCAGGGGCTCACAGTCAGGCCAGGAGACAGGAAGGATGTGCCTGATAGGGAGGAATTCTAGCATAGGTTTGCATTTGCTACCTACAAAATGACTCCTTCAGGTAAGAAGTAGCTTAATAACTTGGTGAAAAGGTGGATTTCCAAAGGCTGGAGGCTAGCACAGATGGTGTGAGCGGGGCCTGAGGTGTGAGCCTGGGTGCAGTGAGGGAAGTGTAAGTTCCCACAGAGACACAAGGAGAAGACCGGTTTTGTTGAAGAGTTTGCATTGTGGGAGACAAAGCTGGAGAGACATGTAGGGTCTGAATTAACACAGATCTCAAGTGATAGGAGAGAGTTTATATTTCCTACAAGGGAGGTGTCTCTGGGATTTAAGGTCTATGGGATTTAAGGTGTGTGGTGACTAGGACTGATGATGATTTGTGATCAAGGGGTGATGTGTGTTAAGACATGCTATATGTACACAAATATGGAAAGCAGTCCCCAGACAGATTAGACTGGAGTCAGGAGACCCTGCAGTAGTCCAGGAATGAGGTGAAGACAACTTGAACCAGAGAAGGATGGAGCAGTGGGATTGGAAAGGCAATGACAAGTTCAGAAAACACTAGGATAGGAGGTGGACTGAGACCATCAAACATGACATCAAAATTCACACTCAGAATAATGGGAAGAACGAGTGTTGTGAGTGGAGCCCAGAGCAGGAGCTGGCCAGGGCTAGCGGAATGGTTTGGGCAAGCCACACAAGCTCTCTGGGCTCTGGTGTCTTTATCCATTGAATGTGAGGTCTGGCCAGATACTCTCCAATCCCCTTCCTGCCCACCACTTGAAGGCCTCCCAGCACAACAGGAATTCCATGGCACCAGCAAATCTGAGTTTAAAATTTCAGATCTCCCATAAGGATTGCATCTTAGCCAAATTGTTTAAATGTCACATGCGTCCACTTCCTTAGCTATAAAATGGAGATAGTACGGTTGAGACTCTTTAAGGACTGAGGGGGAAGTGTGCACTAACATGTTAAAGAGAAAATACTTAAGAAATGTCCCCCCTCCTCCTGCTACCACAGTGGCTCTCGAATCCCATGGTGTCTGAGATGTCACACAGACATGACGAGGAGAAGCAACAGCATCCAAGTGAAAATGCATACAAGGCCCTGGAGACGATGCTGGGTCAGAGCCGAAGGCGTGGGTTTGAGAGACCATCTGGGTAGATGAAGCTGTGATAGTCACACACGATCCATGGTCAAAGAACAGGGTGAAGTTGATGGGAACAGTGGTGAAAGTTTCGGGAAGGGCACGCTGGCAAGGTGGCAGCCCACAAAGGCATCTATCAAGACCAGCATCATTTTTGCCATGTCCACATATGTTTAGTAATGTTTACTTCCTACTTCTGCTTTTTAATCACCTTACTTTTTTCATACAGACATTTAGGAAGGCGATTTTTTTTTTTTAACTAGAAGTATCCCAGCTACCATAGAAGGTGACAGTAAAAAGAACTATTAAAAGTGTTTGTCCATATACTATCTAAAATCATCTCACATGCCAGCCAGGACACACGCCACATTTAGCGCTCCAGAGCTATCCCTTGGAAGGATCAAACTGATTCCAGGTGGCTTCAGAAGAGAGGACTCATCAGTAGATCTGACAGGGAGGCCGATTTTGCCTCCTGGGAGAACTCTTTATTTAGAGCTGGTGTTCTCCGGTAGGAAGGGTTGTTTCGGGGCCGGTCACCTGCGGGTATGCCTCAGGTAGAGCTTACCCATCTCTTCCAAGGTCCGTCTGATCACTAATGGTACTTAATACCATGAGGTGTCCTCACATTCATGAGTGAGAAGGAAGAAGTAAGTGAATGAATGGATGCATGGATGGGTGGGGGGATGCATGGAGGCAGAGAAGGGCTATCTTTCATGCAGGCATGGGTCCAAGGGAAGCACAGTGCTTCTGCTATTTTGCCTAGGCCCCTCTCTGCACCACGCAACTGGGCTTGCCCAGGCCTGAGGCTGCCACCGGTCTTGTAACTCCACAAAAGCATCAACCCAAGGAGACCAGCTCTGGATGTGTGTCCACCAGAGCTTCGGTCTCAGCATCTCAGTCTACCTCCTGTGCTGAGATAGGCAAGTGGCACCCTCGATCCAGGCTCCTTAAAAACCGATAGGCAAGGACATGAATGCCCACCAGCAGCAGCCCAGCCACACTTCCCATATGGTTTAGAGGCATTCATACGGACATCAGTTTCAGAGAACACGAGCCATGCTTGAGCAGCCAGAACCCTCCCTGCCCAAGTGGACCCTGGCTCCTGCCCCAAAGGGAACACTCCCCTCACCCAACCTCTGTTTTTGTCGCCCCCTTCATGCTCTGGTTCCGTCCTGGTGGCTGGCCCGGAAGACTTGGGAGGAGCATCGGGCTTTGGAGTGTGAAGAAGGCATCTGGGCATAAAACATCAGGCTGGAGGGAACTTGGAAGCTTCGGGGGTCCACTGCCTGCTTTCCCAGATCAGGACAGTAAGGCACAAAGAGGGTAAGGAGGTAAGAACTTGCCCAAAGCCACGAAGTTGCAGACTACAAACAACAGGGTAATAATGCCCATTTGCACAATTTCTTTTTAAGCACATCATGCCTTTCCTTTTTCTGATCTCTAGCATCTACATTACACAACACTTCCGATAGACCCAGGACGGTGGTGGGAAGAGCACATGCAGGGAAGGTCCTGCCCTGTGCTGTAGTGGATCGTGAGCATGCCCTCGTTCCTCCATCAGATTACGGTGCTGGAGGTCAGGGCCTAGGTTGCCTCTCTGTATCAGCATGCCCGAAACAAAGGCAGAATATTGGAGACTGGGGCTGGCCACCGTGATCTCTGCACACACCCCTTTACCTTCTGGGCCTCAGTTTCTTCAGCTACCATATGAAAATGATAAAACCTACTTCACAGGGATGTGGTGGATGGGAAATAAAAATACACAAATGATATTTACTAAGGCCTTTTGAAGTTGTTGAAGCATTGTACAGGTATGAGTTATCATTATTAGAAAAGGAGACAAACAGAAATAACAATGACCTAACATATGAATGGGAAGGAAGAAAAGAGACCTGACTTCTCAGTGAAGATTGGAGCAGTCCCAAGAAGAGCTCAAGCACAGGCTCCGTGAAGACCCCTGGGGTGGGGCCACTGTCCCCCTCTCATGCTGACACTCACCTCTGTCCTTCCTCTGACGTCTGATAGCCTCAGCTACCTGTCCCCTGTGGTACTGACAGTGGGGTCATGGGGTGGAGAGTTGTAGGCTCCTAGAGCAGAAACCGAACCCCACAACATTGGAGCCCCTTCCCCAGGCGGTTAGGGCAGGTCTTCTGGGTCGGCCATCAGGATCCTGCAGACTGATGACACCTGGGGCCACGGAGGGTCCGGGGCAGCAAGAATGCAAAGCTATGGTCTCTGTCCTCTGCTCCGTGGGTGCTGTTGGCCCACCTCCTGCCCTAGGAAGTCTGGGTTTGCCCCTAATGTGTGTGCCTAGTCTCCCTGTGGACCACATGCCTCCCCAAGGGAGCTCACATGCTGCTTCTACAGCTCCTGCTGGACTTCTTGAGCATGAACTCTTCTCGGAAACTGACTGATGCCTCTACCAAAGGCAGATCTAGTTTAAAAAGTGTTTCCTGCAAACTGCAAACAGTCATAATTTTGTTTTTTTGTGGGTGTCTCCTTTCCCTTATAAAAACAGGCCTGTTCTCCTTGCTGATCAGTACAATTATCATGATATAAACCAGAGAGCTATAAAAACCGGGAACATGCCCAGAGAGGGGAGTTGTGGTAACAGTGATTCATAGTCTGCTCCTTTGGGGACCTCCGCAGGGGTAAGATGGGTTTGAGCTGTCTCCCAGATGAGGTCAGATGTTGTGATAGGTGACAAGAGGGATCCTGGGATCCAGAACACCACAAGCCACGATACCTGGGGTCCCTGAGCTCACCCTGACTTTCACTGGGCCCCGAGGAAAACAGCTCACGGTCCAGCAGTGCAATGGGGTCTGCACACCCAGCCCTTTGGTGGGATTCCCCTCGTCCTTTAGTGGCCGCCAAATGAGGTTCTGGGATCTGAACGCCTCACAAGTGGGCCCAACTCTTGGCTCCCAGTTTTTGTCAGGGCCTGGCGGCAACACTCTGCAGAGATGATCTCCCAACCACCCTGGGAGGTGGGGACCATCATCGTCCTCATCCTACAGGCTGGAGCCTCGTTCTGCCTGCTGCCAAGCTGGCGTCTTCATCTCCCTGTCTCTATGACCTCGCTGCATACAGCAACACACTTGGATCCCCAGATTCCCCGTCGCCTCTCACAGTTCCCTGTTTCTGGAAACACAGCAAGGGCACTGACCAAGCTGGGCCAGTGACAGCCCCGACCTAAAAGTTGGAAATCTTGGGTTTTAATTTTAGTTTCTCTGTCATGAAGCTGGGTGACCTTGGTTGGCCACACAGTCTCCGTGAACCGGATTTTCCTCATCTACACAAGGAGGAGGCCGTCTTCTACCTGTGGATCGCCAATGCTGGCTCTCTGACGGCTCCCTGGAAACGTCCTGGACAACTGGTTAAAAAGACAGCCTCCCGGGCCTCCGTCACAGATCTGCTGAACCAGAATATTTGGGGAAGGGCCTGGGAATCTGGGTTTCTAGCAGGCTCCTCAGCTTCTGGAAGGTGCCCAGGCTGGGGACTGCAGGTCTGTGTGGTTTCCATGGCTCCTTTCAGCTACAAGATTCTCAGACATTTCTCTGCCTCCTGGAGTGAAGGGGGCTCTGTGGACCCGCCCACCTGAAGGGAGGTGTGGACCTAGGGTTCTGTAGAGACGTCAGAGGCCAGGGACAGTGCTGGGACATCGGGTGACATCGAGTTAGTGGCTGGTATGTTCCCAGGGCGGGAGGCTCAGCAGCAAAGGAAGGCTGAGGAGTGGCAGGGCGCTCAGGCCTGCTCTCGGTCATCAGCCTGTGGTGACGGAGCTCCCCATGCCCAGCTTTGGGGTAGAGCTCTGGGGAATGCACAAGAAGGACTTCCTGCATTCCTGTGAGAATACCAGCTGTACAGCCAGGTCCCCACTGTCCGCAGGAAGGAGTATGCATTGAGTCGTGACTGAAGAACAGAGACGGGCTGTGGGAAGTTAAGGGGTCGGGGGAAGGAGAGGAAGTGGTGTTTAGCAAGCAGCTGCTGTGTGTTCTCGCCCTGGGTCTCACACTTGGCCCTGAGTATCCAAGAGCTCCCTGGGCTCAGCCTCCCTGGGCTGGGCAGGGAAAGAGTAGGCGAGGGAAGCGAAGCCAAGGCAAGCGTGAGGGAGAATAGGTCTATGGATTCCCACACACTGTCCTGGGAACTAGCTGGAAGGGTACATGAGACCATGCATCAAAGTTTCTGGGCCCTGTTGCTTTTAACCATCAGTAGGTCCTCAGGCAAAACACCAAGGCTCTCTGGATTTCAGTTAGAAATAAGAAATGCTACCTCATGGGATGAAATAAAACATAGTGTGTATGTAGAAAGTTAGGATCACTGCTGATGTCTCAGGCCTTAGCGTGTACAGCCTCCTCTTTCACTCCCCACACTCCAGCGAGGGAGCTGGTTTGGACACCGAGGCACATGGAAACGCTGTCCTCCAAGAGCCAAGATGGGCTAGCCAGGCGCTGCTGGGTTCCTGGTGCCCGGAATTCTGTGACCTTCCCAGGAGCGAGCAGAGGGATGGTATGTATCAAACAGCTCCCAGCATGTCTTGCAAATTTCTGAACCTGACACACAAAGCCATCTCCTGGGCCTCTAATCCATTCTGCTGGTGTTCTTATAAGACGAGAACCAGACACACAGGGCGAGGGTCACGTGCAACAGAGGCTCAGGAGATGCATCTTTAGAAATCAAGGAATGCCAAGACTTGCTGGCAACACCAGAAGCCAAAAGAAAGGTAGGAACAGCTTCTCCCTCTAGAGAACAGCCCTGCTGACACCCTGAGTTTGGGTTCCTGGCCTCCAGAACTTTGAGAGAACATGTTTCTATTGCTTTAAGCCACCCCAGTTGTGGTGCCTTGTTAGACCGCCACAGCCCACGATGCTCTCAGCTTCCCCTTCCCACAGAGCTGACATGACGAGGCATGGACACGGGGTCAGCTTCGGCCCTGCCAGCCTCCTGACCGACCACCCACTGCCATGTGTACTTGCATGTACTCTGTTTCTTCAGTAGTGTCTCTAGTGACATGTCCAGCCACTCAGGGGGCATCCCATTGGGTTGGAAGTACACTGGGACGATGGGGGGGGGCGGTCAGAGCACAGAGACACAGGGCCCCCTGGTTGGACATCCCTTGCAGGGAGAGCAATGCTAGACTCTGACCTGGCTCCATCCTTCTACTGACCCACCAATCAGTCACCGGTGGGGACACTTAAATGTGAGTAGAGTGTGTTCCAGGGGCTGCACACTGTGGGGCACCTGGAGCTGGGGAAGACAAGAACTTCACCCTAGGGAGGTGGCAGTCTAAGTTGGTAGGACTGATATCTGGAAAAAAAAAAAATCACCAAGTGTGTGATGCAGACAGGCAATGCCACAGCTGGCTACATCTGCCAGGGAGGCATCCTGAAGGAGGTAGCCAGTGCCCTGAACACGAGGTAAGGGGTAGAATGGAAAGCTGGAGGACAGGGGGATCCAAGATCAGGCAACAAGCCTCTCAAGCATGAGGCTTCTGACCGCTGGGCTAAAGCAAGTGTCCATAGTGAAGGATAACCAGAGGCTGGAAAGGCAGGGGCGGCCCCACCAGGGAGGGCTTCTCATCTGTCAGGGAGAGGAATCTGGGCTGTGTTCTGCAGGCAGTGTTGAACCAATAATGCCTAAGTGAATCTCATGAAAGCACTTTTCAAGTAGAATTGAAACAGATTTTCAATTTCCAAGCAAGCAATACAAGATAGCCTTTCCTTTGAAAGTGTTTCTCAGCTTGAAAGCTCTGAAGTCATGGGGCTGAATGTTTGATCTGATAAGAGCTCACTAATACAGTATAAACACTCCAAAGCTGACATCATTTGGCTTTTAAAAATCGGCCTCACAAAATGCTAGCCATTCCAGGCCTAGTTAAGACCACACCTCCACCAGGGAGCCTTCCTTGATTGTGTGGCTCAGCAGCGAGCCCCCTCCCTCTTCTGAGAATTCTTTTGTGTTAATCAACTGTGTGGGGCTTCCAGGGCTCTTGTCAAGATTTCGCGGATCAGTAAAATAGCAAGACCAAAAAGATGTTAGGGACAGACTTGAGTTGCCAACTTTTCATTCTGCCAGGTAGAAATATTAAAAATAACAATGGCCATTTATTCCCTCTTCTGTTTTATAAAAGGAGAAACTTTCAAGCCCAGAACGAAGAGCCCTTGGCCACCCTCCCTCACCCCCCCACCCTTAACTCATCCACTCATGTAGCGCTCTGCTTACTTTTCTCATCTAACTGCAGCCCCGTAATTCTTCACTGCGGACTGGCACAGGCCCGCACACTGGCATTTGGGAAACTTCAGTCCTTCCCATTCTTGAACTCATGGCGTACTTCCCATGTCCTTCCTACTACGGTGTCCTTTTACTCAAATCCTCTAGGATTTGGTGCCAGCTGACCAATCTGTGGAAGCTGGCAACATGGCCACGATGTTTTTTTGCTCTTCCCATCAAGAATCATAGTTCCCTCAGTAGGGAACAAACTGAGGGATGCTGGAGAGGAGGTGGGGTGTGGGGATAGGGTCACTGGGTGACAGGCATCAAGGAGGGTATGGGATGGAATGAGCACTGGGTGTTATATGCAACTGATGAATCATTGAATTCTATTGCTGACATTAATAATACACTACATGCTAATCAAATTGAATTAAAAAAATAAACCATTGTCTACCTCTTGAATTTTTGCTGACATTGCCACCTGCTCTGACCAATAGGAAGGATAATGCAGAAAGAGCATCATCTGGTACGGAGGTACCCCAGCCATCCCAGCCGAGCCCAGGATGGACAGGCCAGCTGTAGTGGCCCAGCAGCTGACCACAGACACTTGAGCAAACCCAACTAAGATCAGCAGACACCTGCTGGGTCTGGAAGAACCGCTCCACTGGGTCTAATCCAAATCGCTAACCTGCAGAAATGTGAGCTAAGTAAGCGGGGTCTGTTTAAGGTCACTAAGCAGTGGGACAGTTTGTTATGCAGCACAAGCTTGTTGATATACCAGCTTTCCCACAACAATCTGTGTGGGCCCTCTCTACCCTCTGTGCCTTTAAATATAATTTGAACTTTCCTGTTTCTAAGAATTTGCCTACGTTCTTTCCCACAGGCTTGAAATATCTGGCCCTTTCTCCTCACTCAGATTTTGCCCATTCTTAAAGATGCAGGTCAATGGCCTCTTCTTTAAATAGCTCTCAGAACGGTGGCGCTCACTGTTCGTGCCTCCCCCTTGGCTCGTAATCACATACTCACCACTCGCTGGCATGTCTCACACACTGTAATAAATTATTTCTGATAATGTTAAGGTCACATGGGTTTGTTACATCTTGCCTCTCTATTAAATTGTCACTCCTTCATGGGCAAAGACCTTTCTTATATTTAGACTCAGCTTTTAACCCAATATCTTACATAGAACAGGTATATTTATTGCTCATTTGATTGATGAGATTTGGAAATTAAATGAGTATCTGAAAATAACCATGCTGGGTCAGTTCTTACCAGGGCATCTTCCACCCAGCTCTGAGCTCTTTCCTGGATCCTCATGCTTTTCCAGGGGGTCTGAGCTCATTTTTCAGTCCCACCACAAATGCTTTCTAGAACATAGGGAATGGTCATCTGTCCCCTGATACCAACACCATGTTAGTCAGAGAGGCACCCCCAAACCAAGGCAAGTAACCTCTCTTGCTAAATTATTACTTGGCCTACCTAGTCTCCCAGAATTTTCTGGAAGCCTCTGGAAACTTCCTGTCTCATTCCTGTGACCTTTCATTTGTCCCAGGCAAGGGCATTGGATAATCTAGGTTTCCCGTGCCTTTCAGCCCTCACTAAGGTCTTTAAAGTAAACTACAAAGCTTTGCAGGAGAAAAACAGATAAAAAGCTTAGCATTGCAAATGAGGAGAGCATTAAGCCCCGGCTGGGAATGAGGTAAGTGGATTCAAAAAAGCAGGAGCTAGGAAGACTAGCTGCTAAAGGTTAAACGGTGAAGGTAAAGGCCAAGGTTTCTTGCTCTCCTAGTTTAATCTTCTGGATTGGTTTTCTCAAATGGCTCATAAGGAAGTCAAATCGGCAACATGCCATTCCACTTCCCTTGCTTCACCTCCTGCCTTGCTCTGAGTTCATGTCCCATGTTCTCTGTGGTCCCCTCAGCGGGGTCTCTCTCTGTCTTATAATCCTGATCATTTTCTTTTTTAAACATATAATATATTATTTGCTTCAGGGATACAGGTCTGTGAATCATCAGTCTTACACAGTTCACAGCACTCACCATAGCACATACCCTCCCCAATGCCCATCACCCACCACCCCCTCCCCTCCAGCAACCCTCAACCTCAAATCATTTTCTTTCTCTCTCTCTCTCTCCCTTCCTTCCTTCCTTCCTTCCTTCCTTCCTTCCTTCCTTCCTTCCTTTCCTTCTTTCTTTCCTCCCTCCCTCCCTCCCTCCCTCCCTCCTTTCCTTCCTTCCTTCCTTCCTTCCTTCCTTCCTTCCTTCCTTCCTTCCTTCGTTTTCTTTTTGAGAGTGTGAGAGAATTCCCAGTGTCTGCAAGGTGGGGGAGGGGGACAGACAGAGGGAGAAGGAGAGACTCTTAAGCAGGCTTCTTGCTGGGTGACTCAGGGATGATCTCACGACCCTGGGATTATGACCTGAGCCAAAATCATGAGTCAGGTGCTTAACCAAGTAAGCCACCCAGACACTCCTGATCATTTTATTTTCCAATAGCTTAGATAAAATATTTCATGTCAGAAATTTAAAAAAGACTCTGAAGTGAAAAAAGGAAAATAAAAATGAGCAGTATCCAACTTCTTAAGGTAACCGTTGTCAACATTTGCGTATGATTGATCTATTTCCTCACTGTGTGTATTTTTGTTTTCTAACACTGTCATCACACTGTTCATATTATTTTGTAACCTCTTTTATTTTTGCTTAACAAAAAGGTTTTATTTTATTTATTTTTTAAAAGAATTTATTTATTTGACAGAGAGAGAGAGAGAGTGTGAGCGCACAAGTGGGGCAGGGAGGGAAGAGTGAAAGAGAGAAGCCTACTCCTGGCTGAGCAAGGAGCCCAATGTGGGGCTCAGTTCAAGGATCCTGGGATCATGGCCTGAGCTGAAGGTAGACACTTAACTGACTGAGACACGCAGCGCCCCTAACAAAAGGTTTTAATTGTCTTATACATTATTTAATTTTGTCGTTAATATCACTTTCAATATCCTTTTTTAAAAAAGATTTTATTTGTTTATTTGACAGAGAGAAACACAGCTAGAGAGGGAACACAAGCAGGGGGAGTGAGAGAGGGAGAAGCAGGCTTCCTGCCGAGTGGGGAGCCAGAGGCAGACACTTAACGACTGAGTCCCCCCTGGTGCCCCTCACTTTCAGTATCCTTGTAGCATGCTAGTAGCATGGATAGGCGTACTGCAGTTTATTTAGTCATTCTCAGTAGAATGCTTACATTTGGTGCTCTAGGCTTCAACTCTAATCTGTAGTGATTTAAGGTCTGCCCCTCTGTGAGGAGGTTGAGGGCCAGAGGCTTGCTTCAGCCCCTTGCTATATGCCCCTCTTCCTCTGGTGCTCGTCCCCTTGATGCTCCTCCTTCCCTCTCACAGAGCAGATTACCCAGCTGCCCCTTGCTTTTACCATACTCTGTCCGTGGAATACTCAAAGTCCTTCTTTCCATCTTGTTCACTTCCCTTGCAGAAGTATCAGGAAGACCCTTTCCATCAGAGGTGGCCCTTTCTCCTATTGTGGATGAGCAGTAGAGCCCGTTATGAAGAGCGGCGCCAGTCTTTCCACTCATGAGAACACACGCTTCCCCTGGGAATGCGGCTCTGGCTTCCAAGTGGCCGGGGGTCTTTGTTTCTACTTAGCACAATGGAGGAACGCATGCCACCTCTGTGTGAGCACATCATGTGCCTGAGCTTTCTGTGCAGTGTCACATTCCTCTCCATCTCCCAGTCCCTAAGACACCATTCAACTGACCTCTTTTTATCCAAGCTGCCAAACATCCAAGAAAGAAGAAGTGATTCTGCCTCATGCTGGGTGAAATGGCCCCATCCTCCAGTCTCCTGTCCTCAGGAGCAGGCTGCTAACTCCCCTTTGCTCTCCTTCTTCTCTGGCTTCCAGACCCTCCTTCATTTTTCTTCTCCCCTCTGCCTCTTTACTTTTTTCTTATTCCCACCTATTCCCTCTGTTCCCTTCTTTATCCCTCTCCAATTTTCCCTTCCCCGCCTGAGGGATGGGGCAGCTGTGCACATTCAGCATTCACTGAGTCACACAGGAGTTTAGCTAATTGAGGTATTTCTCAAAAATTGCAGAAAATTTGCAGAGACCCACTGGAAATGGAAAAACACAGAGCCATGAGCATGGGCTTGTGATATCGATGATGCCATTAATGAAACACCAGCTCTTGCTAGGTATGGATGGAGAAAAAATTTTCTGGTCGGTGTGGAACCACATAATGAACATGAGCTATTAAAGAAATACTGACAGCTTATACAGCCTGTCTGGGAGGGAGTGAGAGGGAGCAGACGTGGCCTACTCCCCTCTACTGTGAGCCCACAAGGACCGCAATGGCCTAAATAACAGTCTTCATTCTGCTGCTCACATCCTTTGCTGGAATGATCTGAGATTGAGGAAGATGGGGCTTTGACTCCCAGCTGGAATTCTCTCAGTGCTACATGGGAAAAATGTTTTCTTAAACCTGTCTTCATTTTTTCTTACTATTAGGCTCGCTGTTTCTGACTTGTAGTTATAAACCCCAATGCAGAGAGGGGATAATGAATTCTAGGGTCATATAGATCCTGGGGTCCCAGTACCTGAGAAGAGTCTTAGTTAAGCCATTTACTAGCTGGTTATCACACACCACTAATACTATTACTACTATTGCTGTTACCACCACCTCAACCATCGACTGCCTTCCTTCAACCAACTTTATTATGTGTCTTCTAAATCCCAAGGGTCTTGCATGAATGATTTCCTTTAATCCTCACAACATCACAATAGGAGCATATCAGCCCTATCCTAGAGATGGGGAAATAGAGACCTGAAAGACGAAGTCAGGTTGGCCAAACCATAGAGATTGGAAATGCTAGCCAAGTGTTCACACCCAGGCAGTCTGAGCCCAGAGTGCGGTTGCTTAGCTAGCCGTTCTTAGCTTTAGTCCTTTCACTTATGTAATGAAGATGATGAAAACAAAGTCTGTAACACATGACTGTGGTTACAGAAATGAAAGTGCTCCCTAAAATGTAGAGTGAACTGCACAGGTGCTAGTTGACATCAGGCCCCAAATGAAGCTTTCCTTTGGGGGCAGAGAGAAACTTCTCATAAAAGGATCGTAGGATCACATAATTTTCGGGTACGAAGGGAGCTCAGATGTCATCTAGGACAATTTCCCACTTGATGCAAGATTAGACAGATTCATGAAATTGGAGGAGACCTTGCAAGTAACCTGGTTCAACATTAGCTAGAAGTGACTCACCTAAGACGGCACAGGGAATTATGAGCAGAGTTGACCTCCTGGCATTTAGCTCATGCTGATTTCATGGACCCAGGGCAAGCTGCCCCTTCCCTCCCTTACCACTCCTTTGGGAGATACTGCTGATTGAGCCCGGTGGCTTGACTTGCTGAGCTACCACACGACCTCAGAGTCCTTCTCAACAACAACAAGCAACTGTCATCAGTCCATCAGTGTTGACTTACAAGTTGACCATTCCATGCTCTCTGAACCATATACACAGTGACCATATAATTTATCATTCAAACAAGGGCACTTTTGAAAGGGAAAGAGGGCACTATTAATAATTATGTGGTGACATAGGACTAAACGGGGATCATCTAAGGTGAATTAGAAACTATGGTTACCTTAATTATACCTCAATGAGTCTCCCAAAATATCCAAAATACTCCTGCCTCCTTATAGGGTAAAACTGCTAGGAAAGCGACTTGAAAAAAGGCCTGTTGGGAGAATCTTCCTCCAGGATGGTGGGGAATGTGAAGGGGAAGGAAGGATGCTCTCTTGGTGAGACAGGACGAAGGCCTACCTTTGGTTCCAACATGTGTCTGCAGAAGCAACAGACCAACATGGGGTTATTTTCCACTCTCCCATTATTTTCTCTCTATTCCACTGGCCTGGAAAATCTCATTACTTTCCCAGCTGAAAGCACTGGGTGTCTGTGAATGCTCCCCTCCTTCCTTCTTTTCTCTTTCTCTTCTTTATACAGAATAATCGTTTCTATGGTAGTTTAATTAGCCAATTATGAATGTGTTTGGATATCTTACAGAGGAAGAATACTTTGTTTACTTGCTGGTAATTAAATGGGCTACATCTGATTTCTGTTTTGGGAGATTTGTGGGCATTTTCTTTTTCTAGATGGTAAAATTGAAAAATTGAAGTCTAATTATTGATGGATTTCCCCAAGTAAAGAAATGTAGAATAGTATTTCATTCATTGCCAAGTTCACTGTGTCTTAGTAAGGCCATAGCAACGGGTAGAGAATTCTACTACTACTGTACACTGTTAAAGACCAGCAAGGGGAGAGGAAAGGAAGCTACCAACGTCTATGGAAGGAGAAACATGTTTTGTAGCAAAACAGGGTACAACTGCTGAACTGCTTTAGTTGGGCTCTACTGACTTCTTCCTTCTCAAACCTTGAAAATTCCTCTCGGATAACCCTTTTTCTTATGGTGAACCCCATTTGTCCCTTAAAAAATGAACTATGTATGATATTCAATAGTTAACAATATGAAGCTTCAAGGACGGACGATTTTAACCAGGCATGGTGTCTAATTTGCTCTATGACATTGACCAAATGAGTCTCTTTTTCTTCTTGGTCCTTACAGTTCCTCATTTTTGAGGCAAAGTTTCCAGAAGTTACCATACCATTGAGTTTGAGCAAATTATGCTATAAAAATGGTTGCAAGCCCAGTTAACACAGAAAATATACAACATGTTTTATAAATATTTGTAAATTCCCTGGAAAGTGTTGTGGTAAGCTTTAAGCATTCTGACTCTTTGAGTGGGGGTATGAGAAAAATAATCTGAGAATTTTATTTAAAGGCAAAGATATTTGATTTCTTGGGACGTTAGTTCTGCTATTCACCAGATCCAGTTAACTTTTTGGCTATTATACAATTTTATTTTATTTATTTTATTTTATTTTATTATTTTAATTTTATTTACATTTGTATTTTTCATTAAGATTTTTAAAAATTTATTTATTTTGGATTGAGAGAGAGTTGGGGGAAGGGGCAGAGGGTGATAGGGAGGCAGAGAATCTCAAGCAGACTCCATGTCAACCATGGAGCCTGACATGGGGCTCAATCCCATGGCCCTGAGATCACGACCTGAGCTGAAATCAAGTCAGCCGCCTAATTGATTGAGTCACCCAGGTGTCCCGCTATTACACCGTCTTAATTCACAGGATCTGGCTGAAATAAGAGTAAGTTTCCTCCAATTAAATAAGAGAAAACACTAGGGTTTTAGTTCACCCAATAGCACATAACTGTCCCCAGATTTGCACAAAGAGCTTCAACATATGAAATATCATTTATTTCTCACAACAAGTATAAGAAATGGGTGTATCTTCTCCATAAGGAAACCAGGCTCAGAGAGTTTAATGACGTGGGGAGACAGGACTTGAGAGTCTGGCTCCATTACCTACGCTTGGCTCTGTCCAGCACTTCAGGCAAAGGTGTAGCGTTGAACAGGTTATGTCTGACTCATGTGTCAATGTTTCAAAGTCCACAAGGATGTTCCAGATACCTTGCTTAAAAAGACACTGAAAAATGCTATTTGCTCCTTATTTACAGGATATACTTAGAGGGACTTAGGTGATTTGGTCCCCTGAGTACAAATCTCCTCTTACCTTGGTCCAGCCCTCACCTGCTTCAGGACAGAGACAACTAAGTGCGTCTCTAGGGAAAAGTCAGCCCAGGACATTGCTTGGCAGGACACAGCTCTGTCTACTGAAGGTAGCCCCATCCACCTTGTGACCCCTCCCACCACTTCAGCCATCTCCATGGAGGAGAGACTGGCAGAGTCTCCCTGGTCCAATCTCTCACAGGAATTAATAATGGCAGCTGGGAGGAAAGCGAATTCGCAGGGTGGATGGCAGGGAAGCAGGGGAGGGGAGAGGAGGGAGGATAATTAGCGGGAGTAGTTCTGTGTCCCTTTTGGGCTCTGTAGCTCTTAATCCTCTTGCACTCACTCTCCCTCTGCCACCCTTTCCCCCAACATGGTCACAGACACACACGATTTTGCTTGATGCCATCGTCCATGTCCAGCTGAGTTATCCTGGCTATGGCCAAAATGCCATCACAAAGAAAAGTCTGTCAGGGCCCCAAGCAAGGCTCAACATATTCTGTGTAGACCAGGCTCAAGCATGTGGGAGACAGAGATGGTGGCAGTGGGCCTGGTACCCTGTGTAACACACCTCTGAAGCCAGCTTCCCCTCAGCACCAGCTGCCCTCTCTCCGATTTGGCTGAAGTTGGATTTCAGAGTCAAAATCTCTTAAGGGGAGATGCAATGCACACCTCCAAGAATTCTATTCTCTTCCCTCACATTGCTACTGCTATTAGTGGAGGTCTCATTGTGTGCCCTGGTGAAGGGTTTATGCCCCTCTCTGGGGGGATCATTCTCTAGATGCCCAAGTCAGAATACATGGACCATCAAGTCCAAGTCTATTTATGGGGCCAGAGAATGTGACATCTGAACTGCATTGTAGAATTCTCAGCTCTGGGGCCCCCCCGTTATAGCCTAGCAAATCTGGCTCAATGTGATAAGTGGTTCATGGTAGATCTAGGTTGATAGAAAGGAAAAACATAGGACTGGGTTGAGAGGACTCAGTTTGGGGGAAGGCATTTGGCCTCTCTGGACCTCGGTTTTCTCATCTGTAAAATGAACGCCCCTTCTGTTCACCTCTGCCAGGCTATGAAAAAGCACAAAGAGAGTCTGGTGTGCCTGTGTATATGCACGTTTCCCTGAGGGTCCATAGCTCTCAAGAGACCATAGGGCTCTGGGACTCCAGGAGGTAATCTGAGGCCCCTCCCTTGTTCACTGGGGCACAGCAGCCCAGGGGCATTACCAACTCTGTGCAGGCAAAGGTCAGCTCACTAGCTCTTCAAAGCTCCATTTATTCATTGCAGGAGCGACCCTGGCTCACGTTCCTGTCTTTAGGGCAGGTATCCCATGGAAGCCTTTTTTTTTCTTCTCATCCTCTTCCTCCTCCCCTCTGCCTCCCATTCTCTAGTCCTGCCTCCCAACATTGCTCTGGCCTCGCTGTGGGTAGAGTTTGTTTTCATGCCCCACCCCCACCCGCCCGGCCTCCCGTCAGGTCCACACCTTTGTCAGCTTCTCTCTGTTCTTAAAACCTGCTCCCAGGAAGGATCGGGTGTTAGTCATTTATACCTTATTATAACAAAAAAATCCTGAAGGACCCCCTCCTTGCAGTGTCTGCACATTTCTGTTTTCATATTTGTCAGAAATGTGGAAGATGCTGACCAAGAGTAAAAGAAGGTCAGGCCCCTGGCCATGGGGAGGTGGGGAGGTGGAGTACTTTGGGACCTCATCAGGGGTCTGAAACCACAGGCCAGCCCAAACCCTTGAAAAACCAGCCTGATACTCTTAGGGTTCTATGTGTGGGGAACTGAGTGGGATCATGCCCTTAGAAGGTTATAGCAGGGGCCCTAGTGTCAGGAAAGGAACAGCCCCTTCAGTCTCCATTTATGGAAATAATTACTTAAGTAACCTCAATTTCCTCTGCTGTGCGTAAGACCCACGAGGGCAAGAAGTGTTCCAGTTTGGCTCAGCCCTGGCACCCCACCTCTGAGCCTGTGCCCGTGCGCAGTGGCCCATAGTCGGTGCTCGCTAAATACCTGGCTAGAGGACAGTCTGCCCAGGAGCACCTCCCTTGCCATTCTGGTACCAGCCTATCACCGGTGGCGAGGCACGGGGAGGACTGGAGCACGGTGAAAACTCTGCCCTAAGAACCCTCCAGCCAGTTTTCGATTTCTTGGCATTCACATCACTCACTTCTCAAGGGCCTTTTCAAGGAGACGTGATTTTTAACTGAATTAGAATGTTCTGCCCAGCTCGAGGAAGGTTCCAGGTCCAGGAAAAGGTCTCCATCAGAATGGCACGAGCTGAGTCCTTGGACCAATGTCACACCCTTGCCTGAGGCCCGAAGCTCAGTATTTTATAGAAATGACCACATACCATCTGAGAGGATTACCAGCATGCTTATGCCATGTGTGTCTGGAATGAGAGTTTTCCAAACAGGGACATGCAGTCACTAATGTCAAAGGAGCATCTTTCTTGGGAAGCCCAGCAGTGTGAGGAGCGTGAAGAATGCTGGATTTGGAACCAGGAGATCAGAGTTTGAGTCTGGCCTCTACTCTTAATGGCTGCGTGACTTCTGGCCAGTCCCTTAGTCTCTCTGATCCTCAGGGTCCTCATTTGTGAAAGTGATGCTGGTAATGCCCTTTCCCGAGGTTGTGATGAAGATGAAGATGAACGAAATCATGCATATGGGACTCACTCCCCTGGCAGGCACCAAGTAGAAATGATTCCCTGCCCCACCAAGTTCTTGCTCCTCATGGATGGCGCGTGGTGCAGGGGGAGGAGTCCCAACCGCCTGCAGCCAGACTCTGGCCTTGTCCGTACTGCTGGCCCCTGAGAGCCCAGGCTCTGGAGGCAGCCTGCTTCTGAATCAGGTGCTGCCACCTACTAGGGGTTTGACCTTGGCCAAGTTATGTTAACACCATGCCTCAGTTTCCTCATCTGTACAACGGAGATAATAGTAGCTACCCCATGGGGCTGTTACGGGGATTCAATGCGTTAACATTTGTAAATATTTTCTCTCTCCTTCCTTATTCCCTCACTTTCTCTCCCTCCTTCCTTTCCAGTGGAGCTTCTTCAATGTGCCTGACACTGTCCCAGGCCCTGAGAACTTAGCAAGGCATAAGGAAAGGTCCCTGCTCTCACAGAACTTGCACTCTGGCAGGGAGAAGACACTGAATGAGTGACAAATAAGACATTTTAAAAGTGCTAAGCTGTTACCAGGAAACCCATGGAGGCATGAGGGAAGATCTCTGTGAGAAGGAGGCAATGAGCTAGGGCCCAAAGGGCAAGAAGGAGCAGACTCTGTATACATGGGGGTGTCCTGCCTCCTTAGAACCCCGAATTCAAGCTAGTCTGAGAGCTGGGGACCCTCTGGGAGGACGGAGAGGGAAGGTGGAGAGACAGAAGCAAGACAAGGAGCTGCCTGTGGACAGTGGGATCACTATGAATAAGTGTCAGAGAAGGCAGCAGGTCCAAGCCTGGGGAGTGGGGGCACAGGATAGTGGTCAGGGAAATAGGGACAAGAGGAATGCAGGCAAAAGGAGAAGCAGAGAAGAAGAAAAGCATCAGGACCCAGGGTGGGGGGATGGCAACGGAACACGCAGCAGTGAGGGAGAATGGCTAATTACACCTGCGGAACCACGGTCAGAGCACAGGTGCTCAGCTGTGACCACAGGGCTTGACCAGATCAGACGAGCCTGGGCTCCAGAGTCTGTCACTGGTTTTGTTTCTTCTTGTGGTGATCTTGTTGTTGTTCTGCTGCTAGTATTGGTTTTTATTTTCACTCTCTGTGGGGTTTGCAGAAAATGGTGTAAAGTATTTCTACTTGGAAGAAAAGTGAACGTTTCATTTTCAGGATAGCAATTCAGGGTAGCGACTTCCAGGACAGCAGGGGGACTGGCTGCACCCCACAAGGGGCTGAGGAGTTAGGGTCAGGGCCAGAGCCGAATCCAGAAATGCGAGTAGGACAGGTTGATGGTGCTCTCAGAACATCCGCAGACATGTGGGTGAGGACGCCCACCAGGGAAGAAAGAGGCCAAGAGGCAAAAGACAAGTAAAAATTGCTAGAGAAAACTGAAAAATAAAAAGGAGGGCAAAATGGCAGAATAGCCAGGAAAACACGTACGAGCTAGGTTAGCTGCAACACCTGTGGGAGTCAGTTTACCACCCCAATGGATGCCCAGTGTGAAGGGTCCTGCAGTCACGCTCACAGTGCCCCAGGGGAGTCTGCCCAACGGAAGGGTACGTGAGTGTGTGTGGAATGGGAGCCCACAGGGCACACAGGTGTGACATCAAATGTGCCCTGCAGAAGAGCCTGGGGACACGAATCCAGCACTCTGTAGTCCCACATGGCCTCCAAGAAGCCACAGGCCACCTAACTGGGTGGGGAAGAGAGCTGTTTGGGCTCCTTTGGGAAGAGTTGGCCATTTGTATACAATCTGTGGAGGAAGAAAGCCAGTGACCCCGAGGCCTCTGCCCGACTGAAGCCAGGATCCCCCACAGACATACGACTGCCTTCTCGCTACACAGCACCCCTCTGGCCACCCCCAGCGAGTCATGAGAGCACAAGCAGCCTCTGCTCTGGGGTTAGTACCTTCCTCCATATCACTTCTTCCCACTGCCCTCTCTCCATCCCTGGGCTCCCAACGCCAGGGCCTGTGGAAATGGACTCCGTGCACCTGGCCAGGGTCACACGGAATTCTGGTCCTGTGATGCCCAGGCAAGTTTTGATCATTTCCAGACATTTATTATAAAGTTTATCATGTTCCAGGCACTATGTGGGCCCTGGAGATCCACAGCTGAAGAAGCAGTGGCTACAGCCTTGAGACACCTAAGCCAGGAGAAGGCTCCAGACAGGCAGAGAGGCCATTTCAGTACAAGGAATGTGCTGAGCACCAGCTACACCTGGAAAGCTTGGAGGGCCCTTTTCCCACAACACCATCAAGACACAAGGGCATTTTAATTTTAGCCTCATTCTAGACTCGGGTTGTGTCTGACCATCATGGCACACCACAGAACCCTTTTGGTTTCTTCATTTCAGAACAACCATTAGCATTGCAAAAGATATAGGCTTTCCTGGCCTATGAGGCCAGCGGGCTAGGAACCCTGGTCTAGTATCAGGACATGAGCTAAATGTGGCTAATACTCACACCTCCCTAGGGGCGAATCTGTATGGCTCTTCGCACACCTGTCATTTGTACTCAATCAGAATTTGGTCATCCATTGGAAGCTGGTGTCTCCCCGAGCTTCCACATGGTTTAATCCTTTGATCATCTCAGTAAAATTCCCATCCCCAAGTGTTGAGTCATGAAGGAACCGGAGGGTTGTGTTATACAGGTTTGAGTCCCTTGAAAAGAAATGCTGAAAGAGGTGGAGCTGGGGAGGTGAGGAGAATGAGATGAAAGAGCCAACCTGAGGGATAGCCATTGGCAGACACAGTAAGTCAGTGAATCCCCATCCCAGCGAGGCTGGTGTCATACCCGTCTTACAAAGCAGGAAGTGGAGGCTCAGAGAAGTTCAGCAACTTGGCCACGGTCTCCTAGAAAATTACAGATGCAGGCCTTGAGCTTGGGCCTGGCTTCTTCCAAACCCCATTATCCTTGCACACACCATGGCGTGTCTCCCTCATAGGAGGCACTGCGCCAGGTCGGGGGGCATGTGGGTGGGGAGGGGTGATTTCAACATGTATCAGATAGTCTCAGCTTTTGAGGAGTTTATGATCCAGCAGGAGAGAAAGTCATATATTCAAATAACAATAGAACAAGGTGGAATACGGGAGCGCCGAGGAAGCAGAAGGGGAGATCATCTCCAGTGGAGGGGAGGCTACATGGAGTGGGGAGGTAGTGGGGTGGGTGGCATGTGACAGGCAGATGGCAACAGAGGGCTCTTCAAGTGGATGGAACATTGTGGACAGAGTCACAGAGGTGGGGAAAGACAGGGTGGTCTCGAGACCCGAGCGGCCACGCTCTCGCCAGAAGCCGCCACACAACGTTTTGTAGGGTGCAGGAAGTGGTGTCGAGACGGTGGGCTTTGGGATGGTGTAGAGGGACATTCTATCAGAGCTGTGTTGACACCTGTCTGGTCCAATAAATTAACATTTCCATCTCAGCTGACTTCATTTGGCAGGAGCAATAAATTCAGATGGCAAATTAAGTAGCGAAGGGGAAGGGTGCAGGAGGGCATGCGGGTGGAAGGGGGGTGGGAGAGGCGTTCACAGCGTACCAAGTGGCTGTTGTTGCTTCAGCCAGTCATTCATTCACCAAAAAAAATCCCTGGGTGGGCCCCAGAGATGACTGATCCAATGAACCATCTCTTTCTGCCAGCCTCTTAGTTTACATTTTACATTTTGCCTACAATTTAATTTGTTAGATTTGGACAAAACGGCATGTTTTTCAAAGCCTTTCCTCGGTGGTACCTCCCCTTATTTATGCTACAATACTGTCATTAGAACAGGTATGGCGGTGGGCCTCTAGGACGGGAGGGTCGTGGTACAGACGCTGTCTTCCCACAGCCCCCCTCCTTCTGATGTCGACAATCTAAAAAAATGCATTAAATCCATCTTATAGACATCTGTTAAACACCTACTTATTGACATATTGATCAAGATATTTATTTATTCCCTGGTTCAAGAAAGAGAAAGATGATTTATTGAGCGCTTACTACAGACTAGAGAAGACAGAATGATTTCTTTCCGCGCAGCTCGGAGCTCTTGGTTCCGAGCCGTGAAGCAGAATGACCGTGATCAGACCCCCCAGGATCTGAGTGTTTCTAGCCAGGGTGCCGCTGCTGGAACAGAGACCCTATTCAAGCAGCCAGGTCTGTGGGGCAGTGACCCTTGTTCCCAACATGTCCAGAGATACAGAAAGGACCTGAAATGCACTTAGTGGAGTACCTCATCACAGGACTTGCTGCCTGACACGAGTTTCTCTGATGGACGTTCCAACAGCTTCCGGCACCAAGTGGAGAAGCCTGTCTAGAGTATGTATTGTCTAAGGGACTGGATCCTGTCCTGACCCCAGGACATCAGACCCCGATCTGGTGTGGGGGGGTGTTGTCACTGCCCTGTCCCCTGGAGCTGCTGGCCAGAGAAGATGGCAAGCCTTATCCACTGGGCATCCCTACCACATTCCCACCATTTCTGGTATCTCTTCTTATTGTGTGACCTTGGGGAAGGCACTTAATCTCTCTGAGCCTCAGTTTCTGAACTTGAAAAGTTAATAGTGGGAATAATCATCATAAAAAGATAATGACAACATTTGTGTTTTGTGGCCGTGTGTGGTTGAGGTGAGATGTTTGGGGTGGGACATCCATCTCTGATGTCCATCCCCGTGGCTTCGTCTGTTGATCTGTTGAGAGGTCATCGAGCACACCACTCTCACTGTTCTAGATTTACCACTCCTTGAGTGTATAAAAAAATCAAGGCTACAAAGAGCTCATTGAATGGCAGGTTCTGCTGCTCCACATGAGGAAAAAGACTCCCAGAAGGTTGATAACTTGCCTGAGGACCCTTAGAAGCTTAGCACCAGTGAGGCCATGAGAACCCAGTTTCTCTGACTCCTGGCTCAGTCCACAATTTACAGAGAATTTGCGGAGGTCAGTCTGGGCTGTCTCCTGTGACAGGTGTTTACTTGGGGTCACTGCTAACTGCTGAGGTTGACAAGGGAAGGGGTCCAAATGCCACAAACACCCAACCACCCCTTGGGGCGTTGGTCAGAAGCCGACTCCCAGACTGGCACATCGGATGTGTCAATATTTGCCTAAAGGCTGAACTAAGCTTGTAAGTGTCTACAATTTGCTAGCCTGGGCCTGTCTTTCCAGCAGGGGTTGAGGACATCCTGGTAGAAGGTGCTCTGGGAGTCAAGCAGTAGGTATGGGAGCTGTGGTAAGGGAGAGAAGCGAAAGTTCTCCTATTCATGGAGTTGCTTTTCCTGGGGACCTCTTGAGTCACAGTGGCAGAAGCCTGACCAGCTCTGTGCAGCTGAGAGCACAGAGAGGAGGGGCAGGCTGGTGTAGGTGGACCTGGATGATGGGGAAGTAGGGCCAAGCTTGATCACAAAGATGGTTCTGAGCCCCCGACGGGCACTTCCTATCCCTAAATGGGAGCTATGAGGGAGAGCTGGGAGGGAGAGGTCATCAAAGTTCAGAGGCCCTCACCTTTCATGGGCCCAGTGCCTCCTACACGACTTCCCAGATGAAAGAAAGCAGATGTCTGCATATCCTTCAGGGAGACCGTCACAGAAGGAAGGCAGCTTTCTGTCTCTCCTCACAGAGGATGGATTTAAAGGCACAATAGAGGGGATTACAGGAAGGAACCCTGGGGTGCGCAAGGCTGTGTTCTTGGCTAACGTACCCTTCTCCCCTACTGCTAGGGGCTCTGCAATTTTTTTTTTCGTTGCAGTGCATCTCAGCAAGCTCCAGATATCTCTGGGGTCCCTGGTTTCTATGAAGGATGGCCTGCCACCTCATGCCTGGTTTCTAAAGGAGGTGGAAGGCCACAACCAGCAGCTCCAGCAGCCCCATGGCCAGGGAGGGCTGGAAGGGAAAGCGGGCAGTGCTCCCCTGCTCTGTTTCCCAAGGGTTTTAACTGTTCTGAAGCCACTTTAGCCCCCAGGAGGATCAGGGCTTCTGTAGTAATTATTGGTAGTTTCTATCCAGTGGAAAATAGAAGTATCCTATTCTGGTGTGTCCTCATCACCAGCCCCCATCCTGTGGTTCTAAAAGGTCTTTCAGGTGCCTGTCCCCAAGGGCCTCAGTGCTCTGACTACCTGCAGGTTCTGAATTCTTTGGAATGAGACTTTTTATAAAAATCCAGAGAAAGGTATGCTTTCATTCTCACTTGCTACGAGTTCTGGGTAGGGACTGGTACTAGAGGTGAGAATTCTGTCCTTTCTTCTTCTCTCCTAAGTGATGGCAATTCCTGACATCTCACTGAGTTTAGGATGTTGAGAAGAGGTGAGATCTGCTAGAGAATGTTGGAAACACCCAACACACCTCCCCTGGGGAGGTCTGAGCACAGCATCATGATGATGGGATTTGTGCTGGCCCAGCCGCATCCTAGTAGCACAGAGCAGGCCTCTCCAGAGAGTGATGGAACCTAGCAGTTACGTGGAAGGGGCTCTTGTCCTGGAAAGAAGTGTTGGGAGAGAATGGCCAGAGAAAAATCCATGTTGCAGTAGCAGAGAGCAAGGAGAAAAAAGGACAGGGAAGTCATCTATATAAAGCATTATCTCCTAAAAAATATATGCATAGGCTGAATATACACACGCATGCACACACACACAGGGTCCAGATTTTTTTTTTTTAACTCCAGGCATGTTTATTCTCATTTAATTTAAATGTTTGGTTTGGTTTTGGTTTCCTTTACACCTATGGAAATAATACCCTCTTAAAAATATAACTATATCATGAACCAAGTCCCTTGCAGGGGTTCTCTTCTTGAAAAACTCTTAACACAAGGTGTCTCAGGGATCTGGGGTGGAGGGTGGGGGTTCCTTAGGTCCTTTCATGCTGCGGACAATGGGAAGCCAGAGTTTCTTGTCTGCAGAAAATGGGTGGAGATACATTGCCAGAATGGTGCTTACAGGTGCCCTGCAAGGTGATGCAGGGTGTGCACTCACCACGGGCATGAGGACTGGACAAGCCACGCTGCTCTGAGGAGATGAACCTGTCCCTCTGGCCAGCTCGACCAGGAGCAGGCGCACCCGCTCAAAAGGCAAGGCTGCCAGCGATAAACAACCAGAGGCTGTGAGAGGAAGAAGCTGCCAGCTCACGGAGGCCTGGCGGCTGACAGGTAAGGGTGATTCATCCCCACCCCGATAGAAAGAAAATTCTCCTCTGTGTGCATTCCTGTCTCCCTGAGCTATCCTGCTCATCCATCTCTCTGTTCTGTTAGTTCTGCCATGTGTTCTTCCTTCCCCTCCTGTCTCATCTTCTTTCTTGCCTTATTTTTTCCTTGTGCCCTGACAAGGATTCTATGCATCACCCCTGAGGTGCTGCCTCCCCTTATGGACAGCACCCCTGGGTTAACTCTTCTTGCTTGCATTTGGTACAAGAGCTTTGGGAGACATGGAGAAAGCACAGAGGACTTCCTTTGCTAAGGTGAGCACTTCAGGCGCTTTCTACTCGTGTAAAGAGGACTGTGGGGACACAGAAAGGAAGAAGCAAAAGGGAAAGAAGACCTGTGATTAAGGCACCTAACGTCAAGGGGAAAAATGGACAAAAATCACTTATAATTTGGGTATTGCTCCAAGCAGAATGATCAGTGAAAATGACAAATTAGCCCCTAAACAGGAGTCTTGATAGACAGGAGTCTTGATAGAAGTTTTACACCTAATCTCTAGCTAGTGCTGGTTCCTACCCATCATCAGATAATCATCAAGAAGATCAAGCCGATAGTGACACCTTTGTTTCTAATCCTCTGGTCTGATAATGACTTTGGCTTTATTAGAGATAAGGAGCCAAACGTAAAGTTGTTTCAAACAGGAAGAGTCCATAGGGATGATCCAGTTCTCCTTCCCTCATTTTAATAGTGGGGAATCTGAGACTCGAAAATAAAATAAGCTGGTTAGCGACAAACCTGGAACTAGAACCCAAATATCCTAATTCAAAGCCCCTTGCTTCTACTGCTATGCCAGGGTGTTTCAACCAAGCAGTGTTTTATTTATTTTTTATTTTTTAATTTTTAAAGATTTTATTTATTTATTTGACAGAGAGAAACACAGCCAGAGAGGGAACACAAGTAGGGGGAGTGAGAGAGGGAGAAGCAGGCTTCCTGCCGAGCAGGGAGCCCGATGTGGGGCTCAATCCCAGATCTCTAGGATCATGACCTGAGCTGAAGGCAGTCGCTTAACCAACTGAGCCACCCAGGCGCCCCCCAAGCAGTGTTTTAAATACTAGCACCTATGATGAGAACAAAAGGACAAATCTAACATACACATATTCGATCACATATGCTAATAAAAGAATGAAAGGGACACCGGGCATCAGTTGAAGAAACTGACAATTAGGACAAGAAGAGAAGTGTCTGCATAAGTAGAATTGATTAATTTTATGGCTGAGAATGTGCACTAGTTAGATATACCTGGGACAGGTATTGATGAAACAAAGCAGAGAAGAGATGGTGGGGAATGAACTGTTATGACAACATGCTACTCATCTGATGTCATAACCGTTGCTCTGGAAATGTTTAGAAATATTAACATAAGATTTCAGAATTAGGGGCCCTTGTGTATAAAAATGAGAGTTTTTTTTTTAAAGATTTATTTATCTATTAATTTTAGAGAGAGAGAGAGAGCAAGCATGGGGGGTGGGGAGGAGGGCGGTGAGGGGCAGAGGCAGAGGGAAAGAAAGAATCCGTAGCAAACTCCCTGCTGGGTGCAGAGCCCAATGTGGGGCTTGAACTCACAACCCCAGAGATCATGACCTGAGCCAAAATCAAGAGTCGGATGCTCAACCAACTGCACCACTCAGGCACCCCTAACTATAGTTTTATATACTGAACTGAAAGGAATGAGATTTTACTAGCTAGCCAAAGGAAATGAAACATGGACGGAAATCCTTCCATAAAATAAAGTGGCTTTGAGATTTCTACTTCTGAAAAGATGAAGCAGACATATTTTTTCCTATTCTCCCACAAAGTGCAACTAAAATCCATGGATGTTACATGTAAAACAAACATAAACAGGCTAAAAGTAGAAAGAAGAAAGCAGATGGTTAGGAAGGACCCGAGGAATGACAAAGGGGTGAGGTCCTTGGGTTTCTGGGCAACCCAGAAATGCTGAAGGGTATAAACAAACAAACACTCAACTGAAGTCTGCTTTCTTTAGCCAAAGGCCCAGGAAAGGCAGTGACCAGACAGAAACCTTTTTCCAAACTACAGTAAAATATCCATAACATGAAATTGACCATTTTAGCTGTTATTTAGTGTACTGATGTGTAACACTGAGTACAGCCCTCACCACCACCCTACATGGAAACTCTGTATCCATTAAATAATAACTCCCAATTAATTCCTCTCCCCAGCCCCTGGTAACCACTATTCTATTTTCTATTTCTACAAACGTGACTACTCTAGGTAAACCCCATAAGTTGAATCATACAGTATCTGTCCTTTTGTGCCTTTTTTTTTTTTTTTTTTGCTTAGAATAATATTTGTAGGAATCTTTGATGCAGCATGTGTCAGAATCTCCTTCCTTTTTAAGGCCAAAGAATATTGCATTGTGTATTTATGCCACATTTTTAATCCATTCATCTATTGTTCGACAATTGGACTGTTTCTGCTTTTTGGATTTTGTGAATAATGCTGCTATAAACATGAGTGTACAAATAGCCAGAGTCCCTGCTTTCATTTCTTTTGAGTATATATCCAAAAGTGGAACTGCTATAACATGTGGTAATTCTATGTTTATTTTTTTGAAGAACCATCATACTGTTTTCTATAGTGGCTGTACCATTTTACATTCTCATCAGCAATGCACAGGGGTCCCAATTTTGGCACGTTTGCCAACATTTGTTATTTTCTAATCTTTTTCAAATGGTATTTAAAATACCCATTTTAATAAGTGTGAAGTGATATCTCACTGTGGTTTTAATTTGCATTTCCCTGTGACTAGTGATATTGAGAATCTTTTCATGTGCTTATTGGAAATTTGTACATCATCTTTGGAGAAAGGTCTATTCAAATCCTTTGCCCATTTTTAAATCAAGATAGAAAAATTCAGTCACCATTCTACTCCAGCCAAACACCACGGGAAAAGCTGTGGTCCACCCCCACCTCCTTCAGCAAAGACTGAGTGGGGAGCCTTGGCTTCCATCCTCAACTTCCATCTCATTCCCCAGGCTATAATGAGGCACCCTGAACCCCCTGCTGGAGTGGTGTCAGACAAGGCCAAGTGAGGAGTCAGGACATTCCCTCTGTGTGGTAATGAGGCTCCTCAGTACTTCCATAGTGTCAGTGGAGACCACGTGGAGAAATGGAACTTCCACTCCAACCTGAGAGTAATGAAGTGCCCCTCCCTCTCCTTGCTGCGGTAGGGTCAGTGAAGCCTCCTGGAGAATCAGGCCTTTCACCACTGCCCAAAGACGCTGAGGCCCACTATGATGCTCCAGGCAGGATGGTATCAGCAGAGTTCTAGCCTAAATTACCACCAGTAGGAATGACAAGACCCTGCCCTACTGAGTCAGTGCAGACCAAGAGAGGAAACTGGACTTCCACTCTCATGTGGCAGTAATGAGGCAACGTTCTTCCTTGCTGGGTTGGCGTCAAAGGAGGCCAGCTATAATGGAAGACTTTAAATATTACTCATAATGTCCAGAGTTTTTAATCAAAATCACTCATCACACCAAGAATCAGGAAAATGTCAAGTTGAATGAGAAAAGATGAAGCAACAGATACCAACATTGAAATGACCCAGATGTTACAATTATCTCATGAAGATTTTAAAGTAGCTATCATAAAAATGCTTCACCAAGCAATTAAAAATGAGCTTGAAACAATGAAACAATAAAAAAGTGAAAGTCTCGGGGAAAAAAACAAGGAAATCTTAGCAAAGAAATAGAGACATAAAGAAGACCTAAATGGAAGTTTTAGAACTGAAAAATACAACAAAGGAAATTTAAAACTCAGTGGACAGGCTCAGTAGCAGAGTGGAGACAACAAAGGAGAGAATCAGTGAATTTGATGACAAAACAATAGAAATTACCCAGTGTAGACAACAGACAGAAAATAGTCTTTAAAAAGTATTTTAATGGCAAATACCCATGGGACTATTACAAAAGACCTAACGTTTATGTTATCATAGTTCCAGAAGGAGAAGAGATAAAGGATGGGGCTGAAAAAGTATTAAAAGTAATAGCTAAAAATTCCCCCAATTTGGCAAAAGATATACACCTAGAGATTCAAGAAGCTGAATGGTCCCAAATAAGATAAATCTAAAGAAATCCACACCAAGACACAGCACAGTCAAACCCCTGACAATTAAGGCCAAAGAAACAATCTTAAAAGCACAAAAAGATAAATGAATGTGTTATTCGGTGGGGGAAACAGTTCAATTTTTCATCAGAAGCCATGTGTGTTGGAAGAAAGTGGCATAACATTTTTTTCATGCACGGAATGTAAAGACCTATCAAGGCAAATTCTATATCCAGCAGAAATATACTTCATGTTTATGAAGGAAATATACAGATGAAGGAAAACCAGTAGAATCTGTCATCAGCAGACTTACATTTAGAATGGCTAAAGGAAGTTCTCTGAGCAGAAAGGGAATGGATTTTTTGTTTGTTTGTTTTTGGGGAAAAAAAAGGAATCTTATATCATTAGGAAGAGAGAAAGAACAGAAAGAGCAAAAAAGAGGTAAATACAATAGGCTTTCCTTCGCCTCTTGAGTTTTCTAAATTATATTTGATGGTTAAAGCAAAGTTTTAACACTAATGTGTTTCTCATGCATGTGAAGAAAATATCTGCAGTGATTACATTATAAACAGGGAGGGTAAGGGGAGATAAAGTATCTATAATTTGAACTGCTAATTAATTAATTAGTAAATGTAATTAGTAAATTAATTAGCAAAATGTAACACCAGTAGACTGATAAATTATGTATATATTATAATGTAATACCAGGAGCAACCAATGAAATAGCTATATAAACAGATACCCTCAAAAACACTAGAGATAAATAAAAATGGAGTTCTGAAAAAATGTTCCAGTAATCCACAGGGGAGCTAGAAGAAGTCATTTATATAACATTCTTTTTTTTTTTAAAGATTTTATTTATTTATTTGACAGAGAGAGATCACAAGTAGGCAGAGAGGCAGGCAGAGAGAGAGAAAGAAGCAGGCTCCCTGCAGAGCAGAGAACCCAATGTGGGCCTCGATCCCAGGACCCTGAGATCATGACCTGAGCCGAAGGCAGAGGCTTTAACCCACTGAGCCACTCAGGCTCCCATATATAACATTCTTAAAATGACAAAATCATAGAGATGGAGAGCAAATTAGTGGTTGCCAGGAATTAGGGCTGGTGGGGAGGAAAGGGGTGGGTGTGACTATGTAGGGGTAACATGGGTAAGAATTTCTGGGGAGGGAGGAGTTCTGCATCCTGATTGTGGCAGTGCTCACATGAACCCACACAATGATCAAATGGCACAGAAGTACAGGCACACTTTGGACCAGTATCAGTCCTTGGTTTCACTATGTACCATAATTGTGTTAGATGTAACCTCCGGGGCACACCAGACCTCTCTGTACTATCGCAAATTTTTAAAATTCTAAAATAATTATTTAAAAATTAAAAATAATGTGGCTTAGATCAGTAGAACATATCCATATCTTTCCCCTATTTTTTCTAATTTCCCTTAGGGAGTGGCTCATGTCCTCTGCTAAGGAATCCAAACCAGCAAGCCTTATAAGCCAGGAAACTGACGCATGGGTGCCGCCAACATTGTAAGTTCCCCTGTGCAGCTGAGCAACATGTTTGTGAAAACACCTATTGTTTCCTGAGCATTATGCTGTGCAATTGAGGGGGAAACTAGGAATACGTGTATCATGGATCCCTCCTTATAGATCATAAAGCTTGTCTTCTTCCGGACTCCCTCTCAGCCTTTCATGCTTGGCTCCTTACACAAAACCAAACTAAACCAAAAGACAACCCTCCCCCCCAAAAAACCACAACCAAAACCAAATTCAAAACCAAAAAACCAAAAACTCAGCACCAAACTATGTAATCTTTCCATGGAAATCTCAATTATTTCATTTCTTCCCACGTTAACAAGCCATCCCCCAGAAACTAACAAGATACTCCACTTATCTTTATGCATATTTGTCCACTTAATTTTCTGGAACCCCAAGGTTCCTCATTCATGAAATTGGGAGCTTGGTTCTTCCTTCCCAGCCATGTGAGAAGGGTCCACATTGGAAGGGTACGCACACCAGGATGAACCTTTGAGGCAAAATAGAATCTTGTCTTCTGATTCAATGTCTAATTCAGGACTGTAGATGGTTGAATGTCACTTATTTAACCTTGCCTAGTAAATACTAATTATAAATACATAGACAATGCCCCCACATATGCAAAATTCCTACTAAGTGGACCTCTATGACTAAGAAAAGGAAAACACCAAATGTTAGACTGAGGAGGGCTGAACAAGGAGAAATATGTTGCACCCAGAAAGAGAGGTTTGGGCTGACCACCATGAACATTCCTGATTAACAGGACGAGGCAACGAGGTGTATTTTTGAAGAGGTTGGGATCTTGACAGTTTTAAAGACCTGAGGACAGATGCTCATATTTCCTGGGCTGGTTTAATCACTCTCCTTGCCAGAGGCATAGAGAGTAGGTTCTCAACCTTTTCCATAGTGAGACACTCAGAGAAAATGATAGTATTTTCATGGCATCCAGAGGGAGATGAATGAAATGCTCATGGTTGGCTGGAAGTGACTGACCTAGGGGACCTCATGTCCCAGGCCCTGCCCTCAGGTGTATCCCAGTAACCAGCAAGGAAATTCTGACCTAGAGGACCTACCTCTAAGCTTTCAAGAGTGAGGATTAGGCATTTCCCAGGGAGTAACAGGCAGCTCTGAAAAGGCCCCCTGAGGGATGGGGCAGGGCTGCCATCTCTGGGGAAAGGGGAGTCTTCGACCCACCTATCATCTTTGTTGACTTGTAATTGGGAAAAACATCCCATGACCCATGCATTCCTGAATAGTGGTAGCAGACATCTACTTGGGACTCACTCAGGAGATGGGAAGGGGTGGATGGGAGGGATGGGGGCCTTCAGTCGCTGCAAGTCATTTTCTCATCTGTTATTTACTGTACTTGTCCTAATCATATAGTGTCAATGCATCTATAAATTATCTTGTCTCTCAGCAGCTGCCAAGAGTGATGAAAGCTGTCATTTAATCAAAAAAGTTTAAATTAATTAAAGGTGGGGGAAAAAAGAAAGGGAAAAGAAAAACAGCCTTTAAATGGCTGTTCCGGACTTTGCGGAGTTGTTTGAGATGAGATGCCAGTGTGGGAGCTATGTGCCTGCAGTTCCCACCAGATTCACCAAATCCTACCTCCTCCAGGTCCTCGAAAACACCACACTCATGCCTGCCTCCAACACCTTTGCTTGGTGGCCTTGGCCGATGCATAAATAAGAAGCTAGCTGTGGGGCAAGACTAGAAGGTCAATAATGCAAAAGAGGATCTTTGGCCTGGAGTTTTGTCAACTTCAACTTGATTTTGGGGGATGAGACACTGGTCAGAAAGGAATTAAGGGTGTTAAAAAACAGGTTGGTCTCTAGGAAACTTTGAGGAGACTATGGCTTGTTTCTTATCACTCTAGGCCTACATCCCAGTCCTGTGTGTCTCTGTGATGTCACCTAGATACCCAAGTTCCCCTCCCTTGTCCCCATAAGGCCATTCCAATTCCCCTAACCCAAGATCCTCATGATCTGGCTGTCCCTTTCAAATTTTACCCCCCCCCTTTTTTTAAGGATTTTATTTATTTGACAGAGAGAAACACAGCCAGAGAGGAAACACAAGCAGTAGGAATGAGAGGGAGAAGCAGGCTTCCCGCAGAGCTGGCAGCCTGATGCAGGGCTTGATCCCAGGACTCTGGGGTCATGACCTGAGCCGAAGGCAGAGGCTTAACCACTGAGCAACCCAGGTGCCCCAACTTTAACCCTTCTTAACAAAACAAAACAATCTTGCTCCTAGCAGGGGGCCAAGTCGGTGGGGAAAAAATCCAATGAACTTATTCATAAGGTATTATAAATGATGATAGCTTCAATCAGTACCCAAAGAATAAATCCTTGAGGGAAGCAATATTCTGGTGATGATTTTGGTGCAGCAGACCCTTCCTGTTGCCCCTGAGACCGGGCTATGAGGTGCTCACTGACCCTGGGGCCTACAAGGCCGGCTAGTGATAGAAAGGCATTGCTAGCACACCATTGATTATCTCCAGTTTACAACATCAGCCACTAAGATTTATGACTTGACTTCACCTTGTGATGTACACAGAGCCAGTATTAATATCCCCATTTTCCAGACAGGACCACTGAGACTCAGAGCGGTTAAGTGCCTTGCTTAAGGTCACACAGTGGTAAGTGGCAGAGCGGCCCAGGAAACCAAGCCCGTTGTTTTCCACACCCATACTGCCTGCAACACAATCTCCCGCCTTCCTCTTCCAGCGGGTTCCTTCCAGGTTGGCTCCTGTTCTCAGAGCTCCACATGGGGCCTGGCTTTGGCCCCCAGAAATACGTGGCATTGCCCCTTAAAACTGCTCTCCTCAGCTCAGGTTCCTAGCCAGCCACATTGCACACGGCACTCTCCCCTCACTTCGTTATCATCCTCTAAGTGCCAGGAACAAGAGAGGAAGCTTAACGGTAAAGGCCTGGAGCGATGCCTGCCAATAAGGTAAATAATTAGAACGGTCAGGTGCTGCTTGGGTAATTATGTAGCTTTGGTGAAGTCACAGAACCAAGTTGGAAATCAAGGTTTTCTCAAACAGGGTGTTCCAGCACTGGTGTCTTGTTATTGGGACACTGTAATTCAGCTCGTATCCCTGCTCTCTGCCCAGAGGCACGCACCTGACCCATCGTGCATAGAGACCATCCAAGATGTTTTAGGCAAGGATTTCCAACTATGAGGTTCCAACCTCCTATGGCTGACTCCATGTCTGGAGCCTTTTTTAATTAATAGAAAACTAGGAGACACTTTGTTCCTGTCCTTTTTATTGTGGAAATGTCCAAAAAGATACAAAAGAACCCCGTAGGCACATCTGAACAAACATTCAGCACTTATTATGTACTTGCTTTGTGGATAGTAATTCACTTAATCCTCATAATGATCCTCTAAGTGCTAGTACACCCATTTTAAAGATGGGAAAACTGAGGTTCAGGGAGGTTAAGTAACTTGACAAGTAAATGAAGCTAAGCAAGTGGAGGAGCTGGGACCCTTCGCAAGCCATCTGGCCCCACCCATTTAGCAATCAGGGGCGGAGGCCCTGTGGTGGCTTCCCTGTCTTCTAGCTCTATAACTTTATATATACTCCATGCCTCCGTTTCCCCATATGTTCAAACAGGAGACCTGTCTTACCTGCCAACTTCATAGGCGGGTGATGGTGATCACATGAGGGCACAGACATGAAAATAGGTCTATCATTACAAGTGTGCACCATAAATATGAATATAATAAATTTTATGTCACTCATCTTTAAAGATACAGCTTAAGTCCTCATTGGTGGGTCTGGCTTTGGGTCTTAAATTTGAAGCTAGTCAACAGGTCTGTTAATCTCATTTGTTTCAAAGTCTACCAGAGGACCACATAAAAAATATTTTGGGATGCGTGCTTGACTGATGATAAAGCATGAAAGATAAAAAGGCCAACTTTCACCCTTTCTTCAAAAAATAATCTAACCCATTCTTCCAACCCTAACCACGAGGCTTCCAATAAGCAGGAAAAAAGCCAAAAGAGGATCTCGCACACCCATGTGACATGCTTTGAAAGTGACACGGGAGTGCCCATGGTTGCCATCTGATCGACTCAGTGCTCCTGCAAGCCCGCTGCACACTCAGCCTTAGCCCGGGTCCTGCTGTGGAGGTGGGGGCACACCCCCAAACCCCACAAGGAAGGCAAGCATACCCCAAAGAGCTAAAGAGTCAAGAGCACAAGTACGGTACTAAGAGAAAAATTCTGACCTGTACCAAACCTTGAGGTGTCACCAGGAGCACCCCTGGCATTCTGAGGATGTCATGGGGAGACTTAAGGAGGGAACAGTATACAGAAAGTGAGAGGCAGGGGTGGGGAAGCAGGAAAGCAGGGAGAAGAGGCTCAGAGGAAGGAGGTGCAGGGCATGGTGGGCAGGACAGGAGTGAAAAGTAGGGTTTGGGGAGCAGAAGGAAACAGCAGTAACAGCTATAGTTCATAGCCATCGAATATTGACTGACTTCTGACTTGGTGTCAGGCACAGAGTCAAGGGCTGGGGACTCAGCAGGCGCAGGCCAGGTGGGGCTCTTGATCTTAGGCAACTTGCTGGGGAGGCAGACAGACCAGAGGAAAGAGCCTTTCAAGTGCAAGTAGAGAGTGCTGTGGGTGTGTAATGGGGGACCCTGAACTAATCTGGAGGGGCAGAGAAGACACGGTTCTGTGTACCTTACTTGTAGTCTTTCTTTTCTTCTTTTTTTAAAAGAGTCTATTTATTCATTTGAGAGACAGAGTGAGCAAGTGAGAGAGAGAGAATACAAGCTGGAGAAGGGGCAGAGGGAGAGGGAGAAGCAGGCTTCCCAGGGAGCAGAGAGCCTGAGGCAGGACTTGATCCCAGAACCCTGAGATCATAACCTGAGCTGAAGGCAGATGCTTAACCAGCTGAGCCACCTATGTGTCCACTTGAGTTATTTCTGTTCAATATTCAGAGTAGCCCCATGGGGCTAACACAGGCAAGGATGCAAGGCTCTGGGAGGCCAGGGTCTTATAGGCTGCAAGTGGCTGATAGAGCAGGCCCTCAAATCCAGGTTCCTCTGATTCCAAATCACATGCTTTTAACTCTGATGATAATCTGGAAGCTGACAGGTACCAGAAGCGACCAGAAGCCTGCTTCCCCACGAGTTAGTTCTCATTGCCAGGTTCCTCATTCTGGCTTAGCTTTAGAGCTAAAGCAGCAAAAGAACAAGGAATGGCTTGGTTTCTAGAGTCAAGCGAGGCTGAGCTCGAATCTCAGTCTACCAGCGATGCATCATATGGGCAAATTATGCTGAGCCTCCGTTCTCAGGTCTGTAAAATGGGTGTAACATGACCCACCTCATGTTGTAGTGAGGAACAACTGAGTTAATGTGAAGTTCTAGGCACCCAACCTGTGCTCCATAGTACACCCTTTTGCTCTCACCTCCTGGAAGTGAAATTTTAAAAATGGACCCCTGCTGCAGCTTGACCCATTGTCTAAAACTAAATCCCTTGCAAGGGAGGAGATCAAAAGTTTGCATTAATGCTTAAAGGCAGGCACATTTGCATTAACACTTCCAAAAAGCCAAGAGAGAGGAAAGGCAGGGCTGATGCCAGTGAACTTTTTACAAGTTACCAAGGATTTGAGGTCCTTGTGAGTAGCTCTTTAATGAAACCGAGAATAAACCCATGTGGGGAGAAGGCAGGGGCCAGACTATCCAACAAGCTGTTTTCCGGGGACTGTGGCCTCAGGCACTGAGATGGCATCTCACCCTTGTTGCTGGAGGCCCAAGAAACTACTGGGCCCCCATGAGCTCAGAGGATGTCTGCCTCCTTGGTCCCTCTATGCCTTCCCTGCCTGTCCTGGCTGAATCCAGATGCCTTGGTGACAAGAAGGGCCGGGGAAGTTCAGAGTGGAGCATGAAGGCGTCTGATGGCCTTCCCAGGAGAAACCTCCTATTCCTCTAAGGACACTTCTTTCCACTTCTGAGTCGCCAACTCTGACATGTTGGTTCACAACAGATTCCTCCTGGGGCTTTACAAAGAAGGCTGCTAGGAGCTCTGAAGACAGAAAGGAATGAATTGCCTAAAGAAAAGGATAGTGTCCACTTATAGCCCTGGGTCAGGAAGGATCTCGGAGGGGCTAGGGCGAACAGTCCTCATAAAACCCCTGCAGACAGTCCCCGCTGCTCTTTAAGGACTCATGCAGCCTCCTACTTGATTCCAGTCCACAAAGTACTTCACACTCATCCCCTCTGTCCTCTAGATAGACCTGGGAGAAGCCCAGCCCCTAGGAGCCTCCACCTCATCCTCAGTAAAAAGACTTCTGAAGGTCAGAAAGGTCAAGTAACTTGTTCAAGGTCAAGGAGCTGGCGCCTTGTTAGATCTGTGTCCATACCAACCGTGGGCTCTGGGTGGAGAGGCTGTGGCTTCCTCATGGCAGCCTCTGAGCCTGGGCCAGGGCTGGCCCTAGCTGGAGAAGCAGCAGGGCTTCTGACTTCAGGGCCACTGTCCCTCTGTGCCACCTCATGGGCTGCAGGCTCTGACACCCACCACCCTGTTCCAGGCCTATCTATCAGGGCCCGCTGCCAACTCCATGATTAATTCCCAATCTAATCAGCTTCAACAGTGACATAACTCACCTCCCTCCGGGTGCTGGGATAATGTATTCAATATTACTAATAACAATCCTGCTCAATGCGGCAAGACTGGCTAAACACACCTCAGTTCTCCCTTTTCCTCTAGACATTTTCGCTTGAGCCGTCTGTCCCTTGTCTGTTCCCCTTATTTTCACGTTCTGTACTTCGACAGATCCTGCGGCCAAATCAGTCTTCTCCTTGGCTTCGTGGAACACAAAACAGAATCTCCCCACTGCTCCCTACTCTGCTCAGACCTGCTGTACAAGTTCTCCCTGCTTGATGGATGCAGCCCTAACCCTTTAAGCTGGGGGACAGAAGCTGTGCCGAGGCATGAACAGCCTGTCCTTGGCATCCTGGCTATTCTCCCCGTGTGCATCTTTCCCGCAGCGGGGTGTTGAGGCCTCTTCACACCTTCTGCTGGAGGTGGGAGCCCTGAGACTCCTTCCAGCCCTGTGGGTCCTTCACGAATGCAACCCTGCACACTACATATTGCCTCCAAGATGTGGCTTGTGGGGTCCACCTCAACCATCTAGGCCACTAAGTGCAGTGCCCAGGGGTCGGGTTGCGGGGCCTGCCCTCCCCATTCACTCATACACTAAAGGCTCCCATGGAGTCACTGAAGAAAGGGACATTTGGTCTCAGGCAAGTAGAGGTTTGGGCATAGAAGGGAGACATGGAAGTCAGCCCCAGAATGTGAGATCACGGGGTGAGGTCAGTGGTGTTTCCCAGCACTTTTTGTGAGCCAGGTGCTGTGCTGCTGGACAATGGGGGTGCTGGCTATGGAGTGTCCTGGCTGTGGGAGTTTGCCCAGGGGCAATGCAAATAAGGACTTTTAAAGAGTGCATTGGTCTTGGGCACACAAAAGTGAGAACCCCTCCTCTACCCTGTGGAAGAGGCCAAATGGCCTTTTCCTAATTGCCTTTCCAGTGTGGCCTGAGTTTATCCCAACCTATCCTTGGGCTGGTGGTGAAGAGTTGGGAAATACAGGCCCTGGGACTGGGGGGCAGGAGGCCTCTTGGACCAGTCCTTGGGGTGCTCAGACTCCAGAGTTCCTCCTGCTCCCCAAGGGCATGTGCTGCAGCTCATGTGGGGGACAAATCATGCCATCTGCCAGAGCCAGCCTCCAGAATACCCACCTATGCTTTCTCCTCACTGTTTTCACCTCCCTCCAAATCTAAAGCCGGCTTGGGGGGGGGCTGTAAGAAGGGAGTAAAAGTACACAAGATTTCTCAGAAGGCTCATGAATTGAGAAACCAGCCGGAAGCCCTCGGTAGACACTAACACCACTCATCTGGAATGGGGGTTGTTTACTTTTCCCACCGTCTCTACCACCAGCCCTGTTTGGTTTACTGAGCTCCTACTTTGTGCCAGATACTTTGGATGCCTTGATTCCTCCACAACCACAAGCTCTTTTTTTTTTTTTTAATCATTTACAGGCTCATAGATTCTGGACTTGCCCAGGGCCACAGAGTCAAGAGCAATCTGCATCAGAATATAGATGAGCTGCCTTACAGGATTTTCTCCACACCCTGCCATTAGCACCAGGTGAAAAGCACTCCTTGTCCCATGTTGCCCCATACCTGATTTGCCGCAAGACCCCTAAAGTTCCTGGGGGCTCTGAACAATTGTCCCTGTGTGACTCTGTGTCTGGAAGGGCGTATCACTCAACTGAGCTCCCACTCTTGCCTGGGAAGTCCAAAGTGACTAATGGGTTAGGTCTCATTCTGCAACTCAATGACTTCTGACATTTCAAAAATAAAAAACCTGTTTGCTCTTCTTCTTGGTGAGATAACACGCCACAGTCCCCCGTGTCTAAATCTGGAAGCAACTGTTGTTTAGCACAGGAGTTCTCAATGGGGGTCCATCTTTAGAGGGTGGCTTGTGAACATCTTGCAATTCTAAGCAAGATGTTGCATGTTAGTGCATAGGTGCGGCTTCCTGGGGAGAGAATCCGAAACTTTCAACAGATGTGAAAATGGGTTAGGGAAGTCCCAAAAGTTAAGAACTACAAACAGGCTGGATAACTCAAGAGAGACAGAGGAATGGCACGGAAGTATCCAGCCGAGGAAAGAGCGAAGATGATGCAGTATCCCTCTCTGGGATTCCAGCCTAGATTTCCAAGTGACCAGAGTCCTGAGTTTGGGATCCTTCAACAGTTTGGTTTTATTAAGTGTTCACGAACTTCCGAATGGAGTGGCCCGGCCAAGCTTGGACCTGTGCCTTTGGAAAACCACTAATGAAACACTAAATTGTCAGAGAAGCCTAGCTTCATGCCAGAGCTCTTGGCCAGGAGTAAGCTGCTGTGTGGTCACAGGCTGGGGGCTGCTGGGTCCCCAGAAAATTTAATGGGTAGTGACAAGACAAGTCCTGGCGACAACTCACCCTATTCGCAGGGGCCCTATGTTTCAGGATCCTCTGCTGATGTCTTGGAGGACCGCAAGACCTGGGCAGCAAGCACCGGTCAGCTGAATCAAAGCTCAGCACATTCCCCAGGTTACAAACCCTGTCAGGCCTGCCCCAAGCCACTGGTTTGGCTAGACTGACTTTCTGTCCCCCAACCACAGAAAGAGAAAAAAACCTCAAACCTCTGCTTGGATAGACCTTCGTGTACTCAGACCCGGAAGGGAGCAGAAACAGGTCTGCTAGTGATATACTCAGGAATAATCAATCTGCAAAGGTCTGCACATTTCCCAAAATGATCTCTCTTTTCACTTCTCTCAGTTGTCCCTGTTTTAGAAGGCTTAGAGTGCAGACGCATGTCACTGAAACACACACAATTTGGCACAGGCAGAACCTCAGGGAATAACTCAGCTCCCTAAAGAGAATTCTGTTTTCTAGAAGCTCTATTTATTCAACCAGGACTCAATGGTCCAGACTATTGAAAATATACAATTCACACACACTTCCCACGTCAACTGGATCCCATCCACTAGTCAGAGCCATTCCTTGGTGACGTTCAAGGTCATGAGAGTAGACAAGGGGACTGTGTACTCAGGCTCCAGTGAGCCAGGCTCACTATTTGATCTTGACAAATTAATCTCTCTGGCATCAGTTTCTCCATTTTGAAAATTGGGCGCCCTGATCCTGGCTTGTAAAGATTAAATAAGATAATGTGCCTAGCACATTCTAAACTCTCAATATGAGTAACTGCTTATGTGGCTCAGATCTGGGTTGACAAATGCAAAAGAGAAATTTGGAAATCAGTTCACTGCCAAACTTTTCTAAAATCACAGGGCTCGGTGATGCACAGACAGGGCCTGCCCTGTAAGGTGTATGTATATATGGGAGATCTCAGACAAGAAGACAGAAAGAGCTCCAGCCTGGAAAATCCGCGGCATCCTGGACAGTTCCAGCAAAAGCTGCTCTCCTCCAGGTTCTGAGGGACGCCTGGCTCCCTTTCCCTGTAACTACCACTTCTGGCCACTAGGGGAGCACTGGTTCTATCTTAAGAGTGCTGGAAAGCTGGGAATTTTCATATAAAAATTTCACTAGGAAACTAAGAAAGAAAGGAAAACAAATACAAAAATACAAACGCAGGGAGTTAAACAAGCTGATCATGCAGAATTTGGACCCTAACTGAAGTCTAGCCTCAGACTGGCTTTGTGTGCCACTCATGACATATCCAGCCTGATTATAGATGGGAAACAGACCATGAAGACTTCTAACCCCAGACAGACTGGCCTGGTACTACCTGCTGCATTTTCTCTGGGGATGGGGTGTCATTCTCCCTCCTACTGCCCTTCTTGCTCTGTCCCACTCCAGCAGAGAGGCCTTTTGAAACCCCACCCAGGGTTTCCCAGTACTGAAAACACTTCATATTTACATAAACAGGAGACCTCATCTCCACCAGGGAAAGAAGATGGCTATTTTCTCCAGGCAGTACAGCATCTACTTTTTTTTTTTAATAATTAAGTCAATAGTTTAATATTTAAAGATGTCCTTGATGGGCACCTGGGTGGCTCAGTCATTAAGTGTTCACCTTCAGCTCAGGTCGTAATCCCAGGGTCTGGGGATGGAGTCCCTCATCGGACTCCCTGCTTGGCGGGAAGCCTGCTTCTCCCTCTCTCACTCCCTCTGCTGTGTTCCCTCTCTCGCTGTATTTCTCTCTGTCAAATAAATAAATAAATAAAATCTTTAAAAAAGTAAAATATAAAAAATAAAGGTGTACTTGAGGGAGGAGGCTTGGATTTATTCTACCTTTTCCTTTGAAATTCCAAGCATTAAGGAATGGAGAGATTTTTATTTTATTAGTCATCATATTTTTTTAAGCTCCAAAGTTCTGAAGCCTGTGTTTATCATAGCTGTGTCCAGGCTTACCCCATGAGATCAGGAAGGGCTCCTGTATTCACACCAGAGAGAAGCCACATCAAGGAGCAGGAAGAGGAGATCACTGGATCACGCAGGACTGTATACCCCTTGGCTTATCCTGGGACCCTGAACAAATTGTGTAGATTCTTGCCCAGCCCCCCTTTTCAGTCTAATTCAGAGAGGTAGACCCAAACCTGAAGGGTTGTTGGGAGGACAGCATTTTAGCTCCAACAAAGATATAAACCTGAGAGAAGGGAAATTAACATCTACCAAACGCCTATTTTAGGCATTTGGCATACATCCTTTCATTTCCATAACAACTCTGCAAACAAAGTGAGTATCCCTATAATCTTTCACAGACTAGAAACAGAGCCTTAGAGAAGTTCAGTGGTTTGCCCTAAACCTATAGCTAGCAAGGGGTGGAGGTGAGATCCAGGCTGTGAGGCTCCAAATCTCATCCCAACTACTATTTGCCCATGGTTACCCAAGTAACAGATGACAAAGCCAGGAAATGAGAAGGATTATGGCCATCGGAAACCTGCTGTTCTTGGGGGAGCAGGTGTTGGAGGCCCCAGGCAGCCCGAGGTGAGCCCACGGTCTGGGTCTGCAGTGGGAAGTTTCTTACATACTGCTTGCCCCTGCTCGACTCGGCTACTGATCATCTGAAGAGGCCTCCTCCTCAGCCCAGGTTGTGTTCTACTGCGTGTCAGGAAGTCTCTGTTGAGATGCTCTCATCAGGGAGGCCCTGCCTCTCCCAGTGAGCCCAGGTTTCTGGAGAAGGTGGAGCGGCAGCATTAGCTTCAGGCACACAACTGCTAACTCCAGGAGCAACTTCCAGGGTGAGCTTTAGGTGAGGGGCATGCCTCTGTCTGGGGCTTGGAGTGTGAAGTGGCACTTCATTAGTGACTTAAGTAGCCAATGGTCTGTCAATATTGTAGGGTCTTACACGGTGTAAGACTAAAGGCCAGAGAAACAGAAAAGAAAACTCTCTAGTTGCCACATGTCTGCGAATGTGCCCATCCATACATCTGCATGGGGCGGACCGTCCCTGAGAACACTCAGTCAACATGCTCTCTGGGAAGCTCCTCAGCTATCATTCTCTGCCTCCCCTGTGAGCATCTGGGACACTTCTCCAGCCCGGGTTCAAGTCCTCTGCACAACAACAATGAAAAGGCCTCTTTAAACAAAAGCATCCTGGAGACATTGAACCACCCAAAGACCAATTCCCTCAGAAGGATAAAGGGGAAGTATACTCTGGGTCTGTGCCCTGATGATGGCTTCTCAGAAATCCACTACCAACTGATGGATACGGGGCCGGCAGATCAGATGCTTTCTCTTTCCACCAGCTGACAAGGTCTGCTTGCAGATGCCCAGACAGGTGGAAAGCTAGCAGGGCCCGTTAGCTTCCTGGAGGGAAGGAAGGGGCTCTGTTGCCAAAGTTTTCTAATGAGCACATCCTTTTTAAGATATTAGAAAAATTAATTACTGGGGATGCACAGAGGGCAATTACCAGATGGAAATTGTTTGATGGTAACTATGAAAAGACTGTGAAGAGATGGTTTATTAGAAATAATCCAGTTATCTAATCTCCCCCCCTTTGCTTAACATCTAGAACAATTTATTGCAGGTCAATGTCTGGGGAAAATGTTGACTTGGAAATTATAAGAATTTTTCAGCACATCGGATAAAAATATCATCTGGCTTTCTTCCCCTTTGAATTGGGTTTGGAAATGAGAGAACGCTGATAGCGCACAGAAGTCTACAGGGCAGGACTGGGGAGATGGTGGAGTGTGGGGACATCTAGAGTGACACTGTCCAACAGGACGTCTGCGTATGGGAAAGGCTCTGTATCAGTATTGTCCCATGTGTCCTCCAGGAGTCAAGTGGCAATTCAGCACTTGATATGTGGCCAGTGAGACTGAGGAACTGTATTTTTTTATTTGATTTGTTTTTAATTTATTTAAACTTCAATAGCTGCATGTGCCTCATGACTAATGTATTGGGTAGCACCGGTTCAAAGGGGAAGAGTTTGGTCTTCATTACATGGAAGAACCCAGAGTAGGTGTTCTTTAAGAATTCACTGTAAAAAGGGACTCCCTTAAGACTCCTGAAAACCTGAAAAGAAAGCTTTTTGTGAAATCCCAGCTCACCCTCAAACTTCAAACCTTCTGTTGTGCTTCAACTCCAAATGTTAAAGAAGCAGGCTACACTTTGATGTTTCTGCCTCTTCATTTCCCTGCCTCCCCCAACACTGGCCATGGCTTTTACTCAATTACTTTATTAAAACTGTTCTTTTAAATATCCCCAAGTGACCAGCTGGGTCTCAGACCCAGTGGCCTCTCCTTGGTCACCACAGAGTGTCATTCTCTCCTCGCTTCCTGGACAGTCCTCCTCTTGGCTCTCTCTGGCCTTCCTCACTGTTCCTCCTGAAGAACCTTCCTGGTTCCCCTTTCTTTGGGGTTAGATGCTTCCCAAAGGTCAAGCCTGGGTTCCCAAGTCCCCTCAATTCCATATTTGCTCCATGATGAATCTTGTCTACTACCACGTCTTCAATCAATCCACTGAAATATCAGTATTTCCAGCAAAAATGTGTCTGCTCAGCCCCACACCCAGAGATATAATGGGTGTCTCCCTGTGGATGTACCACAAACACCTAAATAAGTGGTCTGAACTACCTTCAGTGAGGTCAGACCCAGCCCCTTGAATACTCCATGTCTCAGTGAGTAGAAGCCCATCTTCTTGGTGTTCCAAAATAGACTCTTCAGATCTTGCCAAATTGGTATTTTTCATCTTCAATGTCAGACATTAAGTCCCATCATTTCCACTGCCACATTCTCCTCCTCTTTGTCCTCCTTGACACGGCCTTGGTTTAAGACCATTCCCTCTCCACTGCTGCTCAGAGAGTCTTTGAGCTGCTCTCCCAATTTCCAATTACTCCCTACTCTGGCCTTCTCCACACCTTCCCCAGAGGTGTCTTTTAAACTCCAGCATGACACAGCGTTGCACACATGTGAGAGATCACAAACACACAGAAGTAATGATGCCTTCAAGAGGTTAAAGCTTCTTAGCAGGGCCCCACTCCATTTCCCGGCTTTATGTCCTACCTCTCTCTTTCTGTAAACACTGTCCTCTGGTCACACACTCTCTTCATATCTTCACATTTCCCCCCTTTCTCTACGATCCTACTTCCAGAGTAACCCTGTCATTCTTCAAAGCCTAGCTCTCAGGTCACCTTCTCTGATTCTTGAAAGCATACAGCCTGATCAGTTCTTCTGCTGTGTTCCCAAAGCACTTTGTTCATAAAACTATTCCTTATCAAAATTAGAATAAAAATTTACCAAACTGAACGACTGCAAACCGAATGTCTCTCTTCCCCAATACTTCTTAAGGGAGAGGGTTATGTCTTGTTCCTCTTTGGTTCCAGTAGCTATATAGGAAATGCTCTGTGACTATCTCCTAATGTTAAACCTTTGCCAAAAAAGTTTTTCTCAGATGTTATCCTTCATATTTACTATATGCAGGATGACTGTGTGTCCTGGCTAGCCCAGCACAGTCCCAATTTACCTCAATTGTCTTGGTGTCCTATTTGGTATGGCTTCCACTTCATTCTTGCAAGTTTCCCTGGCTAAAATGTTGAATTACATGGTCACCCTAATCATAGGGTTGGGTTGTGATCTTTTATGCAGAAATCTTCAAGAAGATCTATTTATAAAGAGTTTAGAAATCAAACTGAATGGGGTCAGGGGATCAGTTAGATGACCTCCAACTTCTACCCTTAATAAGGTTCTCAGATGCTTTGATTTCTAGAAGTATTCTTGAGAGAAGCCGTAATAAAAATTCAGCCTAATTTCCTTAGCCTGGAAATGGGAGACACCCCTAGGCAGCTTTCTGTAAACTCTGATAAATGAGAGGTAGGAGAGGCAGGAACTACACGAGCACATCCTAACAAGTTGGAACTTGCCCAGAAAAAGAAAGGAGGAAGGAATAGAGGGACTCGGGATGAGAGGGGCTAGAGATGGGGATGGGTGGGCTACAACAGAGCAGGAATAAGAATAGAACACAAACACATGGGATTAATGATGTCCCCCAAATCCTGGTGACCAGAGGCTTATTTTAAAAATCTGTCAAGGAAGAGAAAAATGAAGGCCCAGGGCGCCTGGGTGGCTCAGTGGGTTAAAGCCTCTGCCTTCGGCTCAGGTCATAATCTAAGGGTCCTGGGATCGACGCCCACATCGGGCACTCTGCTCAGCGGGGACCCTGCTTCCTCCTCTCTCTCTGCCTGCCTCTCTGCCTCTTTGTGATCTCTCTCTGTCAAATAAATAAATAAAATCTTTTAAAAAAATCCTTAAAAAAAATAAATGAAGGCCCAGAGTATGGACAATCAGGACACAATGTTGAATCGGCAGAGGCAATTGTCAATGAAATGAGGCTAAGCAAGGAAGTGCCTCTGACAATTCTAAATGTCTATCAGGTTAGACACAGTGGTTACCAATGACATATGGCATTGATTGTGTTAAAAGGTCACTCTCCTTCATTCAAAGGACAAGCTCACAATATTCCTTTTTACTCTAAATTTAACCAGCTTACCTCTTCTACTTGAAACAAACTATAATACCAAAAACCGTTCTTGATCCCACAGAATTCCCTCCACAGACTGTCCTCTCCAACCCCCACCTCTTGCAGCTCAATTTCCTGAAGGAGTTTACACACTTCTCTGCGTCATCTCAACCCCTCTCCCCACCTCCGCGTCCAGGAGGTGGGGCGTCCAGGCCTCTGCTCAACACTGTACCTGTACTCACATCTCACAAGTGACTAACGTGCTCTGAATCCAAGGGTCACGTGCCAGTCTGTATCTTACTTGACCTCTCCTATCAGCAAGAACGTGGGACTCTGTTCACCACTTATTCTTCCAAACATGTCTTCCTTGGCTTTCACGACTCCACACTTCCCTCGTTTTCTTTATACCTCTCTGGCCCCTGGGGCTCACCAGCTCTTCTCACTCTGGCCATTTATCAAATGTTAATGTCCTGAGATGCCTCAAGCTCCTCTTACTCTCTTCATTCTTCTTGACAATGAATGGCCTTTGTTTCTTGGTTTCAGTACCATCTACAAGCTGATAACCTTTAGTCTATATTTCTCTCCTACATAGCTCCTCTAAATTCCAGATCTGAAAATCTAACTCCCTCCCAGATAACTGCACTTGCATATATCATGGACATTGCCAACTCCACAGACCCAAAGATAAGCCCATGAACTGATCTGCCTCTCTGTCCTTCCAACCAGATCTTATCTCCCTCCCCTTTACCAGTAAGTCCAGCCATCATGTTCCATGACTCTGCTTCTTGAATGCATTTCCTTCTATCCATCACAATAGCCTCTTCCCTACTAAAGTCATGGTTTCCTGTCCCATTTTTGTCTCTTCTGGACTACGACTGCGAGTTCTCTTGAATACAGATCTGATAGTAGGCTTCCCTTGCTTTAAGCTTTCAGTGGTGTTCTGCCATTTCCAGGATAAAATCCAGACTCCTGAAAATGGCTCCCAAGACCCTTCTTGTGCTGGTCCCTGACTGATTTTCCAGCCTCAGCTGTCACTACTCATTTTCTTAGAATTCTATGATCCAACTTCTTTGAATTCCTTGAACCCACTAAGCTGTGTCTTGGAGTCCCCATACAGGACACGTTCCAGTTTCATGGAACACATTCCAGCCTGCCTCCTTCCTCAACACTGGGCTATGGGGAGCCATATGCCCCACAGACTAGGAAGTAACCCCAAAGCCAGGTGCTTTCCATTCCATAGCACTTGGTACATTTAACAGTAAGTGCTTTACTCCTCTCCTGACGCCCCCCCCCGCCCCATGACTGAAGGGTCTCTGAGGGTCATCCTCTCTCTTGCCTTGTGCACCACCACATCCCAAACCTGAAACAACTCAACTTAACTCAATAAAAGACAAGGGAGAGGAACTTTCCTATTGGTTCAATAGCAGCAGGCACAGAGCACGATCTACTTATAGGTTCAGAAGCAATCGACTCTTTAGGAACTCAGATAGCTGGGTCAGATGGTATAGTGGGGGTGGGAAGAGCACTGTACGGGGGACCCGGAGACCTGAGTTTGTTCACTCATTTATCCATGCAGCACGTGCTGAGCATCTACTATGCTAGGATGTAGGTGAACTGGCTCTGACCTTGACCTCAAGGTGCTCACTGTCCAATAAAGGAGATAGAGAGAGGAATAGAATCAGAAAGTGCTGTAAAGTTCTGTAGGAACAGGTGACAAAGACAGAGTGGCAGGCTTGGGAGAGGGGGACTTGTCCTAGAGGACAAGACACTGAGCTCAGCTCTGAAAGAGCATCAGGCACTTGCCAGGCCAAGGAGGAAGCAACAAGTGTCCCAGGCACAACAACAGTTTGTGAAGGGGCATAAAAACAAAGAAACAAGAAATAACATGACATACTTGGGTCCTTGCAGGTGGTTCTGTGTGGCTGGACTGAAGGAAGTGCAACTTTGGGTACACTCAATTAGGGGAGCTTTAAAAAAGTTATGTCTGGGGCACCTGGGTGGCTCAGTCGTTAAGCATCTGCCTTCGGCTCAGGTCATGATCCCGGAGTCCTGCGATCGAGCCCTGCATCGGGAAGCATTGACTAGCAGAAAGCCTGCTTCTCCCTCTCTCACTCCCCCTGCTTGTGTTCCCTCTCTAGCTGTGTTTCTCTCTCTCAAGTAAATAAGTAAAATCTTAAAAAAAAAAAAAAAGTTATGTCCACACATGAGCCTCACCCAATGATATAAATATTTAATGGCTGGATTGGGTGGGACTGATCTGTTGAGTTTTCTCCTTTCATGGTATGAATACTCCCCTTGATTTCAAGCTACTGAATGCAGAGCTAAGAAGATAGTACCATCTATTTCTACCATACAAACACAATCGATATAAATAACCTGAAGAGCATAGTCAGTAAGAAAATGCAGTCAAATCATTAGGAAGTGATGGATTTTGAGAATTTTATGACCTTTGTTTTTAATGTAATTTAGCCGTAGGTTTATACAATTTAATTTTTAATAATGGCTGTGTTTAACAACCTACTTGCAAAATTCCTGAACATTTACCAGTTGGCTCTCCAGAGCCAATCGGAGCAGCTCCAGCTGCAGCACACGGCTGGCCCCAAACCAGATGAAATCTGTGGAATTGGGAGGGGCGAGGCCCAGGCTTTGGTGAGTTTTAAAAGATCTCCAGGTGATTCGAATGTGCATCCCAGGGTATGAACTACAGGTCTACCAACAGCGTTAAGGAGTTTGATAGATTTCCAAAGGGGAAACTGGAGCCATTGAAGGGTGTTAAGACTTTTGAACAGAGAAATAATGAAACGATTTCAGAGAGAGAACTCTGGCTACAGAGTGGCCAAGGGATTAAGACTGCAGGGCAGAAGAGACACTAGTCCAGAGGTCGGTGCAATTTTGCAGGAAAAAGCTGATAGGGATCTAACAAAGCTACAGAGAAAGAGTAGAGAAGGAGGGACAGGGTGAAGGAGGCCTCAAAGACAGCCATGGGTCCCGCAGGCCCTCAGGGGCAGGGGTGTCAAGGGACAAGGGAAGGGTGGCTGTAGGAATAAATGCATTTGGTGGTAGATCCTGGGAAAGCAGGGGAAGTTATTTTCTGAGAGACTCTTTCTTGGTTTTGTATCTGCAATGGGCAGTGAGGCTCATTTGCTGAGAGAGAGGGAGGCCTGAGCAGGACAGACGGCTCAGGTCCACAATTCTGACCCCGTCCTACAGTGAGCAGCCGTGTGAATTTGGGCAGGCCAGCTTTCCCATCTCTAAAGTGAAGGAGTTCAAGCAGATCCCTCCAATGTCTTTTCCAGCCTGGAGACTATGATGTTATCACACTGGCATTTGCTCATGTTTTCACTTTCTTAACTTCCTCTATGACTCAAATTACAACCTGTTATGGGTAGAAAGACTCATTTGCTCTGGGAATCCACGCTGTGTCTTTGTAAATCTTTAGGCCCTTAGCAGCGATTTTCAGCTCCTCCAAATGAGCGCTGGCTTGTCTCTTTTTCCATCGCCTTCTCTTTTCCCAGTCGCTCGGTTCCCGTGTCGGATGCTGACCATTTTCAGACCTGACCCCTTTCCAGATGGCATCAACAGGGACTATGAAAGCCGAATGGGACACAGAGAGTCCTTTGCATAACCGCTCAAGCGCTAAGTTCCAGTGGACCAAAAAGTAAAAAGCACTTGCTAATGACGAGGAATGGGCTTTGCTTAGATTGCCAAGGAATTACTCTGCAAGGCTCTGAATCCTGCCGCTCCAGAGGGGGTCCTCATGGGCACTGCACCTGTCTGAGGGGAGGAAGAAGTCCCAAGTTCTGATTGGCCTTTCATCCTTTTCCTTAGCTTCCCTTCCCTGTCACTCTTGTTACTCAGAGAAGAAAAATTGCAGTTGTGTCTACAGGGAAAGGAAAATAAAGAGAGCATGCATAGCCAGGAAGCAGGGAGGGGGGAATGACAAAGAGCTGGGTCCTGGAGGGGAGGAACACCCTGCTTCTGTCAGAAAGGAGGGACCAGCGGGTGCTAGGTGACTTCCTGGAACCGAACCCCATACTGCTGAAGGATCAAATGAGTTCGGTGTCCGGCTCTGAGACTCACAGGAAAAGCAGAAGGAGAGCTGGGAAGGAGGTGGACACAACATGCTGATGGGAGGGGTCCGAAAGGACAGCGTGTGCACACAGCGTAGAAAGATGCTCAGCTGTGCAGCCTCGGGAGCTGAGATCCAGTGACCGTCTCCGAGAACATGAACTCCCACAGAAAGACAGCGGTGCCCTACCATCGGAACAAGCAATGGATGGCAGACTTACGGCCCTGGGGCTGGGTGGAAGGCAGGTTCCTGGCAGTGTTGCGGCTCACTTGTGTGATCACAAGAGGCAAGAAAATTAGTCTGCGGGGGTCTAACAACCAGAGCGCACCATTTGGTTTGGTCCTTCGCTGGGGTTCAGCTGAGGTGGGGGTGGCAATGGCACGACCTCTTAAGGACTTGGTAGGGAAGGATCTGTGATTTCCCTGCTCATTAGCACCTGGGGCAGAAAGAGAAGCCAGGAGGCAAAATGCTAATAAATTAGATTTCCTGCCTGTTAGCAGCTCTTCTGAAGTGATTAAAGGAGGAAGTTAAAACCAGTGGATAAATTCGGGACTGGGCTCTGTCTCCTCTCTGGGCCCAGTCTGCAGTGGGGCCGTCTCATCCCAGTTTCTCTGAGAGGGCCAGTGGGGCAAAGGGTATTTCGCTATATTTTTGGTTCCTTCTGTTTTGACGTGGTCTGAGTGTCTAGCTCTCCCCAGGAAGCATGGGAAAAAGGCTCTTTGGCCTGCCCTGGCTCTGCTACAAGATCCTTTCTTAGGATGATGATTATTGCTGTTAACATTATCATTACAGACAGACCAGTGACAATTCCCAACTTTTGCTGCCCTTTCACTGACTGCCCTCCTCTCTGTCTGGGAATCTCAGCCTTCTATTTATAACGGCGTGCTTTGATTTGGGAGCCGAAGCTGACTCCTCACTCAACTGGACCTGAAGACACCATTACTTAGGAACCAAGGAGAAAGGGCACATTCCCATGCACGCCCCACCCTCCTCCCAGAACTGCAGCCACGTTGGGGTCTCCTAATCATCCACGAGCTGTCGTGATGCGAATGACAGGTAAAAGGAAAATTCAGGACTCCCTAGATTGAATGTTGCCACAAGACTCCCTGCAGCAGTCTCCACTGCTCCCCATCCACTCTCCTTTCCCAGAGCTTTGCAAATGCTTCAGGGGTGGCTGGCTCATGACAGTGTTTAGTGTTAATGACAAGTCAGGCATGCCTGAGTGGCAGGACACCCCATTTTATGGATGAGAAAGTGGAGGCACAAAGAGATAAAAACCATGTTCCTGCATCACAGGGTTAATGATAGTGTTGGGATGTCAACCCAGGATTGGAAACTAGTTCCAGCTGTTAGACCCTTCCTAATGGCTAGGGTCTACTGCCCCCTCCCCCAAGTAGAGGTCTCCGGCAAGCCCTGCTTAGCTCAGAGTCTGCACCTTGCAAGCTCTGATCCAGGCATTCAGGGCAAAGCCATGGGACTCTAAAGAACAGTGGGGGTGGGGGCCTCAGTAAATAAATTGACCCAAGGTGTCCAAGGAGCTCTGGTTTAAGTCCGAGGGACCTACACTGATGCAAGTTCTTTTCAGTACTCACGAGTTATTTTCCTATATAATGAAGAGGTAAAACAGTGTCCCAGGCAAAACCATTCTGGGGTTTTCCAAGTCAGGAAGCTTTCCTTGTAGGGTATGTGTTTAGTTTCAACTCTAAGCACACACAGCCTCCTCCATCTCCCCCTCTCCTGGAATCTGTCTCTCCCATCACAACACTCACATAAGCTCAGAGTTCCACCTGTGATGTGAACCCAATAGAAGCAGCACAGGGCCAAAAAAGTAAATTGTGAATGTAGTGCAGGGGTCTGTAATCTTTGGGCTCTGCAGGCCCTTTTGGTACTGACGTCTGTGGGTCCCTTCTCAAAATAATGTTTCAAAATGGAAATCAAGGACTGCAAGGAAAACCAGTTATGTGGAAATACAGTTATCAAAAATATTTTAAGGGTGAAATTTCAATCTAAAAATACAGATGCTTCTGTATTAATACATTAAATACAAAATCCAGTGGAGTACCAGAATTTTCAAATATTGGCAAGGGGGAAAACAGTCCTTTTGGAACATCTGTAACTATTTCAGTGGGATAGGAAAATACCCATGGTTTTTACTGGTGGACAGAGTCACAGAAGCTGCTACTACTATTGTGGTTTGCTGCCTAACTTCACGAAGGAATAACATGATACATTTCAGTAAGAAGTCTGAAAAGATCCAATTATTTCCCATTCAAGTTCTTGGGCCCTCTGGAATTCGATCTACAGATCCTTGGAGCTCAGGGAAAGAACTCTCAATGAGAGCAAGGGGGATGTTGGGGAAAACAAAAGAGGAACAAACCTGTCTGCACTGAGCAGCAAATAGTACTTAATGAAAGAGGGGCCTCGGATTCTCTGGCAGTGCCTGGGAATCCGTCTCCCAATACTTTTCCAGATGCTCCAATTCTTAAATAAAGTTTTTTCTATTTTCCCCCAGGATTATCTCCAAGTACTGTGGAAGACTTTTTTCTCAAGCATTCCCAGTTGTCAAACTCATTATTACTAACTTATTAGTCAAATTTCAAATGAGACACGCTATCGATGGCTTTGCAGATCAGCTAACTAGAGTGAAAGCCCAGGGGCGCCAGACCTCAAGATGGCAAGGGAGTGGGCTTGGTTCAGTGTCACAACAGAACCACTACGCTGCCCAGTGGTCAGAATGGTCTTCAGGATTAGCCCAGAATTGATATAGTGTCCTGGGGGTTGACGCTGAGGATAACCTGGGGAGCAGAGCCAGCTTTCCAGAGCCACTGAAGATGAGGTGGGGACACCAGAGCCATCCCATCTGGGCAGCATTGCTGGGAAACCATTGGGTCAAGAGCTTTCACACCATGACATTAGAGGGTATTTCAACCCAAGCATCCATCATCTGCCTCCATGACCCTGGGGCATCAGGTCTGGCCACCTTAAACTATTCAACTAGAAAAGCAAGGTGGATCCCGGGGGGGGGGGGGGGCGCATCTTCTTTAGTGTTTCTTCACCCCTGGTTCAGGGACCTCTGATAGTTAGAGGATTTTCAGTTCCTGAAAAATGCCCCAGGGTCGTTTGTGTTTTGCATATAGTTCCAGGAGCTTCAAGGATTCTTTGAAGCCAGGTAGGGTTGATGATTTTTTTAATCTATCCTCTACCTTCCCCCATTTGTAGAGGACACAACCGAGGCCAGGGAAGTGAGGGACCTTCCCGCAGCCCCAGGCAGCCAAGCTGAGGGCTGCTGTTGTCGGGGTCATGGCAGGCCCGGGGAAGGCTGATGGCCAAGTCCCTGGAAATTGTTTCTCTTCTTTCACAGGCCCTGGTCCCCCAGCTCTTCCTGCACTCTGTCAGGGGAAAGTGCACGCCCCCAGGACACAGGCCAGGCTCTGAGGGAGGCTGCAGCTTCTCTAGGTCGCCCTAGGGGATGTGTAACTGTGGGGGAACACCATCCATCTTACTTGCTGTAAGGAGGATATTGCCTTCTTCCTCCCCCAACTGGGGCTCCCGAAGAGGCCAGCCTATGATTTAAGGCTTTATCTCTATACAAATAATAAATGCACAGAGCATGGGCATGGGCAAGTTAATTAGTATTATTATGTCTTTAATTCTAATGTTGCTCACTGGCAGAACCCTTTCGTGCCAGCTTTCAGCCCAGAACAAACCTTTGTGATACCCACTTGGACAAATCCTCTGCAGCGAGGGCCTTTCTTGTGCAGAAAGGGGCAGCGCCTTTCCTTGGGGCCGGAGTGTCTGGCAAGTGAGGCTGCTGTGTGAGGCACAGCCCCGGCCGTGCGCAGGGAGAACGATCAGGCCTCACAGATACACAACTGCAAGGGCCTTGTCAGAACAGGAGGATTGAGAGCTGACCCGAATGGCTTGTGTATTTGTTCTCTGGGAATGAAGTAGGGATGAGGAAACATCTGGACTCAAACCAATTCAGGGACCCAGTTTACTAGAAAAGGTTAGTAGCAGACGCCTAGAGGGGTGGGAAAAAAAAAGCAGTAGAATATAACCAGATAGAGGACAAGTAGCAAGTGCTCCTCCCATCAGCAAAATACGTGGATGAAATCCTTGCTGGCCCTCTTGTTGTTCGTCCCGTCTTTTGGAAACTATATTTGAATTGTGAGACCACTGTCCAGGCGCTGCTTTTCAGTTAACCCAAATTGCAAGCTCTGTGCCTTTAAGGAAGCAGGCAGCTTCGTGTGTTAAGGTTTGTAAAACCAAATCCAAAGAGCGGCACACAAAGGCCAACGCCTGTTTTGCCCAAGGTGGGGTGAGACTCACAGATGCCACGCACAGCAATTCACACAGAAATGGCACCTGTCGCTGTGAGGATACAACCTCTCACCAATAACACTGACACGGAAAAGTGGGTGGGGGACGCCCAACCAGATGGGCAGAGTGTTGAACAGGTGCTTGAGCTGACTTGAGCATCACTTAGGTGCGGGGACGCATCAGGGGCCCAAAGCCCAAGGGAAGTGTGGTGGCCTGGTGGGGGCCTGTCTGACGGGGAGCAGGGCTCAGCATGGCCTCCGTGGGGATGGGCAGTGGACCTGCCATGTGACCTTGGGCAGGTTACCTCTTGGGGTCTCCGTTCTTTACCCGTAAAATGAGGGTGGACTCAACAACCTCTAGGACCCAGATGGTCTCACACTCCCATGAGGCAGGCCAAGAAAAAAGCCATTCCAACTGTGTCAAAATCCTCCCACCTCCTTTATGCTTTTAACAACACATCTTCCTCGCCCCCAGCCCCCGTGTGAGTAAAATTCTCAAGGTTAAAAGCTTTTTCCACTTATGCTAAAATGTGGAAGAGAAAACTGATAAAGGGACGTGAACAGTTACTTAAGATTTCTCTAAAAGGCTGAAGGAGCTAAATAAAGGGTTCTCGATGATCCGCCCAGGACAGCCTATCATCACGGCTCCATGGACAAATTGTATTGCGTGTCAGAGCCCACGGAAGACGCACAATAATTTATCAGTCAGGACCCAGAAAAGTACCTCAGCAGCTCCGCGCGTGCCCTGCCATGCCGTCCCTCCCTCGCTTCTGCTTAAAGGGGCACTGCCAAGGCAGGCCCTGGATCTAGGCCTCAGTTAAAAACAGCACGTCACAAAACCCCAAAATGAACAGAAAGATTTCTGTAATATATATAAGTAAATGACAAAAAGAGGAAAACGGTGTTTCCCCTGTGTGTTCTCCTCCCCTCCTGGGGTTTCCCACCATTCTCCAGGTAGCTGCCGAGAGACAGCCACAAAGAAGCTAAATCTGTGTCGCAGGTGCAGGCTTGGCCAGGAAGACGCGTGACACAGGCCGCGGGGACCCGCTGGCGCATGAGGAAACCCCCCCACCAGCCAGACCTCAAGGCCAGCCAATGGAGCATGGGCTGCCTGAGAAATGGAGCTTCTGCGGCAGGCAAGGGGGTAGGGAAGCACTCTGTCCCACCAGGCAGTACCGTCTCACTGATGTTATGTAGAACTGCCAAGGCACCATGGCCATGCACAGCAAACCAACTTCTGGTCAGTTTTATTACTGTTTTTAAATTCTCCACAGAGGACGGGCCCCCTACTGCACAGTTAGGGCAGACAGCTCCCACCCCCTGCCCTGGGCATTGGTCGGCACAAACGTGCCTGTCTCTGACAGCTTTGAGGGACCATGGGTGACCATGGTGGGTGATCTTGTGGGAAAATAATATCAAAAACACGCATGTTTTGGAGGCCATCGAGGTCGCTAACTCTGGCCACCCGCCTGGGCATAATGCGTTCCAAGCCCTCCACACATGGGGGACACACACCTCCCCTGGGACACCCAGACCCCTCCCCGCAAACTGGTTTCTATCTTCCCAACTTGTCTTTCTCAGGCTGTTTCTACCTCTGGCGTCCATTCCCAAGACCCAGGGCTTCCCTTGTTCCCAAGCAATTATCAACCCTCTTGTGATCATTAATTCTATTATTTCTTTTGTCATCATCATTTCCAGAAGAAGCAGAAGCTCAAGTCCAAAAGAGGGCAGGCGATGTCCATGAGCTTGTGGGTACACAGAAGTCACAGCTCAGCTGCAGCAAGGGCTCTCAGCCCACCCCCACTAGCTCTCGGCTCTAGAGCACTGGGGTCCTCGGGGAGCCCCATTTACTCAGCTCCTAGGCTCAGGAGCTCAGTTGGAGGCCTTAGGACCACCTTCTTTGCCCGGGTTTTTCCCTACAGGGTAGGCGGTGACATTCTTCACTTCCATTAGGGGAGACATTGGGCCATGTTCTGGACGGCACAGAGAAATAGAGGTCTGGGAGTCCGGCACACTTGGTTTTGAACTTGGGCCAGCCAGGAAATGCTGATGCCCCTCACTTTATTCAGCTGTACCCTGGAAATAACACAGCATCTCATGTAAGCAGGTGGTGTGGATGACATGACATAAAGGACACAGATGTGCCCAGGGCACAGTATCCGTGGCTGTCCTTTATCAGTACTTCTTGCCTATTTCCCCAAGACCAATATGGCAGTTTGGATGCTATGGATGGTAGATGAAACAAATCCTAATTCCCTCTGACTTTGGGTCTGAGCACCCATGTTGATGGCCTGCAGAATGTAGGTGGAGGGCACTCAGCAAGGGAGACTGTCCTAGACAGTAAGTCCTTGAGGGCTGGGCTGCCATAGGGGCCGTGAATGGGGCAGGGCCACGGTGACACTGGTGAAACCACACTCATTTGCTTTCTGTCACTGTGTTTGTCCTCGCACTGCATGGGATGTCTTGAGAGCCCCAGGACCTGGCCCCTGAGTCTTAGACATGACAGTGCCATATCTGAGTGATTCTGCTGAGATGCACCCCAACCTCACCAGAATAAATTGTACTCACGAGTAGCAGAGGGGATGGGGGAGGAGGGGAGCCTGAACCGTCACCAAAGCCCTGCTTTTCGGGTGAAACCCACAACTCATGCTGGAGTTTAAATGCTAACTGTGGGTTCCCGGGACAGCCCATTTAATTTCTCCTTTTGTTGGCTGGGTCTCAGCCATCCCCTCTTCCCTGGGCCCCTCCTCAAATATATCACACCAGCTGGGGAGCTGCCCCACCCCTAATTATTACCCCAGGGCTGCCAAGATGCAGGCCCCACCACTGCGGAGGATGGCAGCAGAGCACAGAGCGTGACAACAGCAGCAGCAGGTGGGCCTGGAAGAAAAGGCCAGATTATCGTCTCTGTGATTACTGTCATCCATCTCCAGCCAGGCAGGCAGGCAGGCAGCAGAGCACGCTCGGTTTTGGGCCTTGGTGCGCCATGCTCTTGGGGGTGCCACCGCCTCCCACCCGTTCTCTGCTGTGCAGGCTGGAGGCTGGGGTTTTCCATGCAGAAAGGTGTGCCTGGAACCTACGCTAAGTGACAGATGTAGCATCACTGAGCCCAGAGCAGCAGAATCCCAGTTAAAGCTTCATGCCGGAATGTCTCTTGGTTGGTCTAGCTCTCTACACCTCCTCCTAGGGCTTCTCTGGGCAGAAACAGACAGCAGGACACTGGCCCTTGGCCTGTTACAGAAAGGCAGGACAACCCTTTCAAAATAAGTGAAGTGTATCTTCCATAGCTTCCAGAACATTCCTTGTTTATTGGTTTGTCCATCTGTCCTCCCATCTATTCATCTATCCATCTACCCTCTTTCTAAGAACCTGCAAGCGCCAGCATTATGCCACGTGCTGAGGATAGGAAGGTGGGTAAAACCTAACCACTCTTCTCTTCTCTTTTCTCCCCTCCCACTCCTCCCCCCAGCTCAGGGGCATTTTGTAAAGACTTGGCAGCAAGTCTGAGAGGAGAGGGTGCTTGTCCTCACAATCCAAGACTTGGAATTCAGTGACTTGACTAATGTCACACGGCAGGTGCAGAGCTGAGGATCCACCCCTCCCCCCACAAGAACTTCTAATCCCGTGGAGCCTGGATGGCCATATGCTTTCCACCGGCAAAAAAAACTGGCGAAAAGAGGAGAGGAGAGGAGAGGAGAGGAGAGGAGAGGAGAGGAGAGGAGAGGAGAGGAAAAGAAAAGATGCCATTGACTCAAGGCTGAGGTTTAAAGGGAGACTCTGCTTGGGCTTAGCTCCTCCTACGACCTGAGCAATCATGGCAACTTACCCCATATTTATGGAACACCTGTGACTCTGTCAGGTGCTGGGCAAGGTGCTAGGCAGAGGATAGCCATACGGGGCTCGCCTGACCCACTTCCCATCTCTCTCATTTGCTTGCTGGGGGTTTGGCTCTTCTCTGACAGTTCCCAGGCTGGTTTAATGTTTTATGATTCCCCCACTTGAGAAGATCCTGAGTGGTTTCACCCCTGGAGATGACAGCTCTCAATTCATGTGGCCTGGCCAATGCAGCTGCAATCAAGTCCGGTCAGCCTGGGAGTTACCGATGCTCTCTGGACAACACCAACAGTGCGAAAGGCTCTGCACTGACTAGGTCCCCACTATCAGAAGGCCGCTGTCCCCACCTAGCCCTTTAAAAAAATGTTAAGGCAAGGATTAAACTTAATAAATAATAATAAACAGCATCCTTATGGTGTGATGTCTGGAGAGGAGAGACAGCAGGGGCCTGGACAGACCCAACTCAGTATTGACTATAGATGGGAAGCTGAAAATACCTTCAGAAGGAAACATCTGATCATCAACAAAGAGCGTTCTAAATCATACAGTGATACAAATGAACGTGACCTTAAGGACACTTTCACTTTGTAGTAAGAAAGTGAAGATGTGGTCTGCTTGTGGCAGATGCCCTGGCCTAAGGTCCTACAGGAGCTGGAGGTGGGGCCAGACCCCAAGCCAGGCCATGACACTGGGTGTTATTTCCATCAGCAGCTCCCCAAGTCAAGCCCTACCTGTGTCCAATACATCTCTAGCAGACCCAGCCTGCCGAGGTGGCACAGGGGAGACACTGTCCCTTCTCCTACCATGGCTCGGCCGAGCTATTTCCTGCGTGGCTGCTCAGCACGTCTGTGGCCCAGAGAGAAGGGCAGGGGTGAGCAGTGAGCTGTGGACCCAGGTTTATGTTCCCGCTCTGACTCTTCCTTAGCCCTGTGACCTTGGATAACTCACTTGCTAGTCTCAGTTTCTCCACCTGAAAAATGGGATAATAATCTTATCTCCAAAAGTTTTTGTACAAATTAAAGCATACACTGTCACTGCAAGCACTTTATGTTCCTTCCTGCCTGATTCCCACACAATGTTGCCAAACTTTGAGGCTCTCCTGCCACAGACCCTGGTGTAGAATCACCCAGGACTCCCAAGAGTCCAGCTTGTACTGGATGCGTGACTTGGAGACTGGAGGAGTGACTTTCAACCTTGTGTCCCAGTTGGATGCGGCAGGGCTGATGCTGATGGGACACGGCTTGTCCCCTAATGCTAATATGTCACTCCTGCAGCTGCAGTTATTAGCTCTATCAGGATATTCTGGCTGCTAAATGAATGGCTAAGGACCCCACTCCGGAGTGGACAGGGTGGCGATGGGAAGCTAGATGTGGGTGTGAGCTGCAGGGGAGCACCGACCCTTCTGTCAAGACCCAGGAATGGGAAGACCACGCCTAGCTGGGTTCCCACCTGGCAGGCCGGGCCCCGAGAGGCAACATGGTGGCCTGGAAGGCCATATTCTGGCAGCCTACCGGGCACATTGGACTGTGGCATGTTCCTCAATGAACCAACAATAACACCCAGTTCCCAGTCACAGGAAAGCAAGCAGGGCTTAGGAAGGCATGGAGAATTTAGGAAAGCTCCAAGGGGAGCCACAAATAACAGGAAGGCAGACAAAGGTCAAAACCATGATTGCTACAACAATAAAAAGCTCAGGATAACCAAAAATGATGGCCAAATTTCCTCAATATTGCAATCAACATTCTTATACCGGAAAGTTCTAGCACACCGGGGAAAAAGGGCAGGTCCCGAAGGAAGTTAGAGAAGACTAACCAGAAAAAAAGAGCAAAATAAAAATGAGTGCTAGTAAGTAAAATGTACAGCCCAAAACTAGCTGGGCAGGCTGAGCTAGAGACAGGCATGCCATGGGAGGATTGGTTTTAGAAAGGGGTAAAATAGAAATTGACTCTCTTAACTACACCTTAATCTGAAGAAGGTATTAAGGTAATACTTCGGTTTATTTTTGTAGGTTAAAGAAAAGGCATGTGAAATTATTATATTTTTAAAAATCTCGATGATATGGAGGAGAAGAGAGCAGACAGGAAGGACTGGGCAAGCTGCAGGAAAGTGGGCCATTTTTTAGTACTATATACACCCATTTCTCCCAGACTGACTTGAGATCAAATAAGCTATGGCTTAAGCTCTGCCTGTGGTAGAAGGTGAACTGAGTCAACCTGATGTTGCTATAGAACCAGATTCCTCCCCAGCGCCATGGCAACTGACTCCCAAGTGTGTTAAGCTCACAGTCTGCTAGTTGGCTCATACTCCACATCATAAGCTTGGGAAGAGAGCAGCAGAGGGGTCGGGTGGGGGGCAGGGGTGAAGGCTGTTCCTTCCTAAACCAATTAGCTATAAACTTAAGTAAATGAGGCTCACTTTGAATGGAGACAATCCCAAGAGGTGTGCAACCTCATAAGAATTACTCAGAGACATCGGGGACACCCTCCAACTTTGGGGGCCCATATGTTTTTTTAATGTCATGAACTACGCTATCATCATAGCAAGGGGTTTCACCAAGGAAGGTTTCTTCTAGCGTCAAAAAAACAAACACTAAACAACCAACAAAGAAGACAAAAGTCCAAAAAAAGCTTCATGTGAGCCATTCTGAAACCTGAAACCATTACTGTAGTTCCTTCCTGAATTTCTAAGTGACAGTGGACTTTCCCACCACATCAGAGCAACTTAAAATGGAAGAATAGAAGAAAATCACAGCACTTGCTTCTATTAGAGACTTTCAATGATTGGCCTCAATTTATTTGGCCTGGTGATAGGGCTGTCTTATCATCAGGGTACAGTGTGGGTCCATTCAGACCTCTGAAGAGCCTGTATTTCATTCCACAGATGTCAACAACACACTCCCAAGAGTTGTAGGTAAGAGAGTCAGTTATCACAAAGCTTGTCTTCCAAATGTCATAAATTGCTGCTGGGCTTTTTATATCATTAGGCTCTAACCCCCCCCCCCAACCCTCTTGATTTGTTACTCTAAGTGACCTGAAGCAGTGGTTTTCAAAGTGTGGTCCCAGATTAGCAGCATCACCATTATCTGAAGCTTGTTAGAGATGCAGACTCCAATGCCCCACCCAGCCCAGACTGACAGAATCAGACTAGACCTCCAGTCAGTCACTGATGAGATTACAGACTCAGGCCTGGAAGGATCTTTCAATGGCTTCAAGACCAATTTCTGCTCAATGAAGTCTTCCATGATTCTTCCTCAAGTAGAGCTGTTCAGTCTTGTTGTCTTAGATGGCTTACCATTTTTCAAGATGAGCTCTCATTTGTTCACACATCTAATTATTATAACTCATACCTTACATTGCTCTCAAATCTGTCTCCATGTCATTCCTCTCCAAGAACTAGTTCTGCTTCTTGAAGCCCCTTCAGATTAGCCTAATTTTTCTTCCTTGTGACAGCCCTTTCATGTCATTGAAATTAGCTGTTACACTGCCCCTAAACATTCTCCTCTCTCGGCGGAATGTCCCTAGGTCCTGTCCAGGTCCTTATGGAACAGGGTTACCAGATGGCTCTCCTCTGGCTGCCCTCACTGAACGTGACCAAGATGAGATGAGGAATTTCCATGGCTCCTGAAAACAGGGACAGTTCAAGCTCAAGATGTGCTCTGACCTGTACAGAGGATAGGAGACTGTTGTCTCCCCCTCCTGGACATCCCAGCCCACCATCAAGGCAACCCAAGTCTGCCTTAGTTCCGATCACATCACCAAGCATGGGGGCAGCTAAAGCCTCTGTGTTTTTCCATAAATATAATAGTTAAGTCAGGAAAAGGATGATGTTTTTGAGTTTGAGCTTGAGTGCAGAATTTTATATTTCTAATAATAAATTTATCTCAGTTGTGGTCTAAAACTTTTATTCATAGATTGTTGAATTTATTATTGTATAGTAAAGAAAATGTGAAATAATGCATATTTATTTTCCTTTTAATCTGTTATTATGCTGTCCATATGTTTTATGTCCTAGTATTAAGGTACAATGAGCATTTTGACTTATAAGCTTTAAAAACATAATTTTTATTAGCTCATCACATGAATTTTAACAATTGATTTCAACATTCCCCTTTGATGTTAGCTTATTTTCAATTTCTTTTTGCTTATATGTAATGCTGCAAGAATATCATTGTACATAAATATAAATTGTTACCTAATTATTTTCTTAGCCTAGATTCCTAAAAGGAAAATTAGTGAAAGGGTAGAAGCACATCAAAGACCTAGATGTATTTGTATAAATTGTATACAATTTGTATAGATTTATATATAAATTGTGCACAACTTGTATAAATTGTTCCCAGCAAGGTTATACATTTTTCTATTTCTACTATAGTCTATGATAGCCCATTTCACCAAACTTTTGGCTAATACGCTATGTTTTAAAATAAATCACTTCAACAAAACATGGCAGCTTGTTTTCATTTGTATTTTTTTACTAGTCAAGCTGATTTTATATATATATACACATGTATGTATATATGTGTATATATACGTATGTGTATACATGTATATATTATATATGTATGTAATATAAATTATACATATAAATGTGTATATATACACACATATATAAATATACATTGACCAATGTGTACTTAACCTTTTGTGAATGAATCTGTTTATGTCCTTTACCCAATTTTTCAATAGGGATATAAGTGTTTCTCTTACTGATTTCTCAGATCTTCTTATCCAGCAGAAACAAACTGAGGGTCTTGGAGGGAGGGGGTGGGGGAATGGGAGAGCCTGGTGGTGGGTACTAAGGGCATGTATTGCATGGACCACTGCGTGTGGGGCATAGACAATGAATCTTGGAACACTGAAAAAAATAAAATTAAATAAAACATATTAATCCTGTCATTTTAAGAAATATTTTCCAATATGTGTTTGCATTCTAAAATTCTCTAATTTTTCTGTGTGTAAAAGTTTTATATTTTTATGCATTGAATCTCTTAATCCTTCCTTTGTGTTTTCTTCTGTTACTTTTATCTTTTAAAAAACCCTTATAGGGGCACCTGGGTGGCTCAGTTGGTTAAGTGACTGCCTTCAGCTCAGGTCATGATCCTGGAGACCCAGGATCAAACCCCACATTGGGCTCCCTGCTCGGTGGGAAGCCTGCTTCTCCCTCTCTCACTCCCCCTGCTTGTGTTCCCTCTCTCGCTGCTGTGTTTCTCTCTGTCAAATAAATAAATAAAATCTTTTTTTTAAAAAATCCTTCTAATTATGAGAGCAGTTAAATATTCATTCTCCCATTTTTATAGTTTATTATTTTTATGGTTTTATTTTTTATAGTTTATTTAATTGTTTGGGCTGAATATATAAGGTAGATAAATAAAGTTATTTTTTTCCCCAAATGCTTAATTATCTAGCACCTTCACCTCCACCTCCTTCCAGTGGGTTTTATTGCTTCCTTTATCATATAGTAGATTCTTAAGAGCTGTATTTGCATCTAAATAAGACATTCCCTAATTTCACTTTGATGGAAACATTTTAAGGTTCTTTTTACCACACATGAACTGGAGGTAATTTTAAACTGATTTTGTAAAGCAAAGCAGATTCTGTTTTCTAGTACACAGTATGAGCTACATTTACAGATGCAAGAGATGTGTCTTCTCTTTTGCCTTTGAACTGATGCAGTATTTTAGGGCTCTGGCCTTCCACTTTGAAAATGATGCTATTTCATGAAGTTATTTTGGACACATTTAAATTTTTATTCTGTATGCCAGAAAATATTACTAGAGTTTATTTCCTAGCTTTTCTTCCCACTGCTCTACCTGTGGATTCCTTTACCTATACTATTCTATTTAATGTTACTAACACACTTTCTTATATAAGAAAATGTAAAGGATCCTTTTCTCACTAGTATTCTATGTTTTTCTTGATAAATTCTGCCTGTCTATTGGCTCCAGGTAAACTCTAGAATGATTTTTGTCAAGTGCTCTTTGTCTTCCCACTAGCCCTGCCCCAAATTAATTTGAAAAGATCTGGCATCTTCATAATGTTCATTCTTTCCATGTTTCGACTAATTTAAACTATGTCCTATGTCTTTCAGTTAAATTTATTATATAGTCTCATGCATTTAACTTTAGACACTTAAAAAAGCTACTGATTTTAAGGTATTTATGTCATATCCAGCCACCTCCATGTGCTTTTATTAATCTTAACCATTTTTAGTTAGATTGTTTAGGACTCTAATCATATTGGTTGCAGATATTGACAATTTATCTCTTCCTTTCCACTTCCTGCTTTGTTGCATCCTCTAGAAATTTTATAATGTTAGTCAGCAATGGTTCTAGTACACCCCTTTCTTATTCTTGATTTTAAAGAAAATGCTTCCAGGCTTTCATCACTAAATGTTTACTGTTGGTTTGAGACAGATTCCATTTTTTATCATGTTTTGTATCATTCTATTTCCAGTACTTAAAATGGATATTGGATTTTATTGCATGAGGTGTTATTTTTTAAACTGATTCACTAATGTGATAAACTAATGTAATAAGTTTTCTAATATCAAATTGTTCTTGAGGTCATTGGATATATCCTACCTAATTATCAATCTACTGGATTCTATTTATTTTTCATCTGTGTACATATGTAAGTTTGTTCTAATTTTTTTTCTCTGTGTGTGACAATTTTGTCAAGATAATGCTACTTTCATTAAATAATTTTTTAAGGAGCTGAAAATTTACTGAATCACTGAAAGGGAGCAGTGGGCAGGACAGCAGAGGAGAGGCTATCTGATTATAAATTTTTAATTTTAATCCTTTTCTGTGTTTTGGAACAAATGATCTAAAGTTGAAACTTTAATTTTTCCATAAAATTGCAACTGAGATTTTCAAATTTGTTAGCATAGAACTATGACTAGCATCCATTCTCTTAAATCTAGAGTCACCTTTGTATATATTATGCTTCCTTCTTATTTTCCTTTATTTTTTTATTTCTAAACTTTCCAGAAGTCACATAATATTTTATTTTGCAGCAATAGCCCTTGAGATATTTAGTAAACCTACTTTTATTTTTTTTTAAAGATTTTATTTATTTATTTGACAGAGAGAAACAGAGCCAGAGAGGGAACACAAGCAGGGGGAGTGAGAGAGGGAGAAGCAGGCTTCCCGCCGAGCAGGGAGCCCGATGTGGGGCTCGATCCCGGGTCTCCGGGATCATGACCCGAGCCGAAGGCAGTCGCCCAACCAACTGAGCCACCCAGGCGCCCCAAGTAAACCTACTTTTAGACTGTTTTCTAAGTCATTAATTAATTTTATTTTTAGCCTTTCTGTATCATTTGTTTTAAGTGAATCTGTACAAGAATATGGTTGAGCTTTATTTTCTAAATAAATTTGAGAGTTTGAGATTTTTAATAAGAACATTTAACCAACTTAACATATTTTACCACAGTTGATATGTCTGACCTTACTTTTTACATTTTGTTTTATGCTTCTGGATTTTTTGTGTGTATATTTATTTTCTCATTTTTTGTTTCATGGACTATATTTTTGACTCTTGGTGTTTCTGGGCGTTTCCTGATTTTTAACCTTTACACTTAAATGCATATGCAACAAAAACTTCTATAATTTAGGAAGTCGAAAACAAAACTCTAATTCATGGCTCCCCTCGTTAAGCAAGTATATTTAATATATTTTAAATATATGTAGTACCTGCTTTCTTTGAGCACTATTTTCTTGTCATTATTATTTGAATCTTGTATTATATGCTTCCTCAAAATACAGTGTTTTAAAAATTAATTCCAATTTCTACTTTGTAACCACAGCTAACAAAGTTGTTTTTATTAATAATATTAACAAGATCAATAAAAGATAAATTTATTAGGCACTTGCTATGTGGACTGCATCAAGCACCTTATCTACATTTTCTACTTAATTCATATGGAAATCTTACTTTTTCAGTGAGACTCACAGAGGTTCAATAACTTCTGTATAGTCCCACAACTAGTAAGTGGCAGACCTAGGATTCATTTGCTGGTCTCTCTGATTCCAGAGCCTGTGCTCTTAATAATTATGCCCTAGCTCTGGTTAATTGGTTTCAAGTTCACCATCGGTCCATTTTATACTATCTTCAAGTCCTTGATTTTGATTCATTTCAGTCACCTGAATATTAAGGATTAATTGCTTCACTGTCTCAGGAGGAAGATATGAATGGTTTATTTATGAGGCTTTGCATATCTTAACATGTTTTATAATATTTTTCTATCTGAATTACATCTTATTTAACAATCCCATTCTTTGGGGGCTGCTGATAGGTAGATGTGTGGAAAGCAGGCCAGGAATGTACCTCGTAAGCCATCCAGTCCCACGGATAAGAATTCCGCTTATTCTTTGATGTATGCTACTGACTACTCCATAATTTGTAATGTGATTGCCAATTTTAAACTTGTTGGTATGTTTATGAGTATTTTATTTGGAAGTTCTTAGGAAGCATGTCAAGCATGTTTGGTCTCCTGCCATGTTAAGTAAGAAGCCAGCATGGATCTTGTAAATATTTTTTTTCTACTTGTGGCATTAGTCATCTCTCCCAACTCTGTGTCTTCAACAAATGTGATGTTTCCTTTTTTCAGTTTCAATGGCAGACATGTTGACGAGACCTGGGCACCAGAGCACTGAACTGGAGGCCCCTCTCCAGACTGAATCAATCTGTTAACCCACATTCTTTGATCAGAGTTGGCCAGTCACAGACTTATTTTTAATATTTTTTTTCCACAGAGAAATCATGATAGATATTCCAAATGCCTTTTTGAAATCAACACTATCTTAGGTATTGTTTTGATCTAAGCCTAGTAATCCCACAACTAAAGAAAACCTAGTTAATTTCATGTGTTCCTAAAATTATTGATTTCTTTCTAAAGCACACATATGCTATCTTTCAGGGAATCTATCCTAAGAGTGTCAGGCAGTAACATCAGGTTTACTCTTCTAGAGCCTCTGGACTTTAGAAAATCAAAATGTTTGCCTTCTCTGGCCCCTATACACCTTCCATAATTTCACTGAGATCAGTGTCAAAAATTCTAAGAAAATACCAAAATGTTCTTCCACTTAGCAGGATAAAATTGATCAAGACAGAATTTAACCCTTTAATTCAGGTAGATACTGTAAATGCCTGTGTTCAATTCCTCTGTAACTGTATGGTTGGTAGTGATTTGAGCCTATAGGCCATTCTCTCTTCCTAGTCTCCTTGACCCCTGCAGGAGGCAAGACACGGGTCTCAGCATCCTCCACAAGTCACTACTTGTTCTGCTCTTCATGAACATCTTCCCTTTCAGAGACTCTCGTGGAATCACAAGACAATTCTCTTCTCTGCACTTTCTGTAACATCCTTTCCTAATATCTGTGGGCTGTGTTCTGTTTAATAGTCTCCTTTTTACAAGTAGGAACCCTAGAATGACTGGCTGCTCTCTTCCATGATGCCCTTACTCTGAAAAGCTCTTCTTCTTTGCTCAGTATTAAGTCCAGCGTAGTAGTCCCCATGGTTACTCCGTTCTTTTTGAGAGCTAGAACTCCCAGTAATCTGTGGCAAGAGTATACTTCAATGCTCTGCTTTTAGCTGAATGAGACTTCTAGCAGAAAACAAGACTATTTTCCTTCTGTACCCATTTTATGAGTTTTCCTAAGAAATCATTATTCATATCTTTGTTTATATAGGCAGTCTGTGGTACATTTCTACAACATGACTTAAGTTCTTCCCTCTTTTGGTCCTTGCTAAGTCTGCATTAGACTGTCACACCCAGCTATGGGTTTATTTAACAATGTGGGCCTTGGTGATTCTCTCCCAACCTCTTCCACAGGAGCTGCAGGTGTGTCCGTTGACTGTCACTGCCCAGTCTTGAGTGACAAACTCACTCTCAGAGATGCCTGCCAAAATGGCATTTTTCCCTTTAGCATTAATCTTTCTGATCTAGTTTCTGTACTCTTACATACATTCATGTAGATACCTTCCAAATCAAACGATTACAGAAGAACATGAGCTACTAGGAGGGGTGTCAGCCTTCACTCTGATCTCCCCTCTCATTGAGGTCTGAGGACACACACCAGAAGCAAGAACCCTGCGGCTGGGGCTGGGACAGCTGACTGATGGGTTAGGGCTGCCTCTAGAGCAGGCACAGGACTCTCCACACCGAAATAAGGAAGATGAGGACTCTCAGGCTGACAGAGAACTCTCAGGTTATCTGCCTCAGCCTCCCACATACATATCCTATCTATTCTTTCACAGAGGAAAGGAAAGAGGGAAAAAAGACAATTCTGGAAAACAGGAAGTTGGGGAGTGTGGAGATAGGACCCTAATGTGGGGCATACAGTGGGTACTCTTAAAGTACCCCTCCATTGAGCCCCCTAGCAGCCCGAGAAAGACCTCACTGACAAGGCATTAGGGGGATCCAGATAATATACATTTCCTCGGACAGTCCTACTAGTTTTTATGCGCCCAGGTTACTAAGTTATTTAGAATGGACTATGGCAGTAGTTGAGCCAGGTCAAAATAACGTGGGATTTATAAAAATAGAAGTAGAAAAATGACACAGGTGGGGGAAGGGTAATTCTGTCTGGTGTTTTTCAAGATCTTCCCAGTGTATTAGCAGAGTAGCCAAGGTGGATTTCTAGAACTTGAAACCCTCCAAAGAAGCTTGTCTCCTGATCCTTATAGGGAACTCCTGAGGATAGGCAATGCTATGAGCTAGCCAAGGAGAGAGTGTGACAAGGGGCAAGAAGAGTCAGGGGTAGCTCCTAGGGTGAGGGTCATATCCCTCTGAGACCTGAAATACGATTCTATGGGATTTCACGAGTTCACTTCTGGTAGAAAGAGACAGTTCATCTCAGATGCCCGATACCTACTCACCCCGGGCCATTATCACATATGACTAACAGCATGTTACAGCCACTGGGAGGGTTTTGATGAAGACAATTTTTAGGTGGAGGTTTCCTTAGAAACCGTCTCTTATCATCTGGTTTGCAACCTGGGGAGGAGAAAGTCTCTCCTATGTCTGTCTGGCAAAGCTTCCCTGGCTGCTGGGCTCAGAGCCCAGACCAGGTGATGCGCTCCCCTCGGAGCCATGCTACCCCTCATCTTCCCCACGCTTTCCCTTTCTGCCTCATGTCATAGCCTGTGGCCATAGGAGCTGGAGAAGGACCACAAGCCTGACCCAGCCCTCACAGGAAAACAAATTCTCAACTTGCCAAGTTCTGCTTTTTCAATGACAGTCCAGAGCACCTACTATATATTCCACAAGAAAAGAATTCTAAAACCCGGTCTCTGCCTTGAAGAAGATCATAGTTCATTTGGAAAGGATGGGTGCACACGCGCATGTACCAGAAAGGCTCCACATCTTCCCACAAGCACGCAAATGCACACACACACAGGAACACACCCAGAAGGAGAACATGGTAAGTCCTGACTGTGTGGTCTTGACTGAAATAAACTCAGTAAAATGTCAAAGAATGGTTGGAATAGCTCAGATGGCTCCATGGAAGAGAGAGCATGTCGACAGGCCACAAAAATAGGTAGGCTTCAGAGGAGTAAAGGAGAGGGAAGGGAACGCCAAGTGGCAAGTTACTGTAAGTGACCAGGCCAAGAACCCCTCTCTAAGAGAGCACCCTCAATTTCTAATGTGCTCATTAAGATCACCTAAGCTGGCATCATGGCACATAGACAGGCACAGGCTTTATGAGTGAGCCCCGGTTATGACACTAACACACTCCCCCAAGCCTGTGAGTGACAGCAGGGGCATACCGTATCTACACATCCCCAGGGCACAGCACAGTGTCTGGGGCCAGATGGACACACATACACACACGGGTAGCCACCACTTCTAACCACCTACCATGCACTAGGTATTAAATAAGACACCTTCTAAATATGATATCTAATACCTGGGAACAGCCTCTGAGGTAGAGATTACTATTCTAATCTACAGATGAAGGAACTGAAAATCAAGAGGATAACTTGGCCAAGGTCATCATTAGCCAGAAACAGAGCTGGATGTCACATCCAGTCTGACTTTAAAACCTGTGTCTTTTCCTGTGTCTTTTTCAGCTGCATAAATGAAACAAAAAGTAACAGTGGCTTTATTTTCCTCTCAAGTCTCTGTCTAAAAGAAGATGGGTCAGGAGGACAGCTTCATGGTCACTGAGACCATGTTTTGCCACCATGAATGCTTCATTTCCATCTCATATAATCTAATATGGCTGCTGGAATTCCAGCCATTACAACTGCATTCCAGGAAACAGGAGGGAGGAAAGAAGGAAGAAAAAAATGATCATCCCCCCTCTTTAAGGAGGCTTTATTAAATTATAGCATGGACTAGTTTAGTATCTATCACTCCTGGCCAGAAATTGTCACCAAGCCTTACGGGAGACTGGAAAATCCAGTCTTTTCAGTCTAGGTAATAATGTGCCCAGGTGAAAATCAAGGTTCAGTTACTAAGGAGGAAGGCTGGACTAGATACTGGAGTAGACAACTAGTAATTTTTCTTATATTCAAATTTCATTATTTTTTTTTCAAGCACCAGGGTTTCCAGTACCTTAGAAGCAAAGTTAATAATTGCCACTGGATTTTTTTCTTTTTCTTTTTTTTAATCAGCCTGGAACTCATCAAGGATAAAGCAAATAAGGCCATGAAATTATGATTCCTCCCTGCAACATTCCTTTTCTTCCTATGAACAGTACTCTTTGATTATGGGCACCACACTTAAAAACATATAAAAAACTGTCCCAAGGCCAAAGAACAGGATCTATAATTTGGTATGTTGTCTCCAAGTGAAAGAAATTTGTGTCCATGGTCACTTGTGGTAAGTAGCAGCCCCACACATGAGGTGAATTAACTGGGATAGGCATATTGGTATATTCTTCTTTATCTATCCCAACTCCCCAGTGCAAATTATGTAAAAAGAAAAAAAATCACCAAATTTGAACCACTGCACTCTGAAAGACTGCACTGGACCTAAGATTGTACATTCCTTAAGAGCTCCTCATGAGATCCAGTTCCTCAAACAGCCAGTGCAGACAGGAAGGAAGAACTGGAAGGACTCCTCCATTTCCAGAGAAGTGCACCAGACCGGGCGAGGAAAAATGATCTGCTTTTGAGCAAGAGGGACAGTCTCTTGACTCCCAGCCCCAATGGAACAGAGGTGGGGCTTTCAGGGACTCCCCAGTCCTGGCTAACTCCAGGCCACCTAAGATGCCAGGCCCTGCCAGTGAATTATCAGGAACAAAAGGTAGAATGAGCATTTCCTTCAGCAGCTTCATGCCCATGCCTGAGGAGATGCACCAAGGCTCCCAAGAGCTGCAGGGAGCCTTGAACCATACAGGGCCCATTGCAAGGGAGCCAGTGGGACACTAGGCAGAGCCACCTGGGCAACTGTGGTCTGGGTTCTAGACAGGCCCATGGGTGGTAGGAGACCTTGCTGGATGGTGAAGGGGGAAGAAGAATTTGGGGAGGTGTTTTCTCTTTCTCCATATACTAGCCCTTGGGTCTCAATGACTCTCATAAGACTTACTCTGGGAGCATTTGTTCAAAACAGACTCCTGGACTTGCCATGCAGAAATTCGGAAGCAGGGAATATAAGTGGGACCCAGAAAACCGCATCCTGAACCTGTGTCCAGAGGTGCTGCTGCTGCTGTCCAAGTGCTGATCAGAGTGCTGGCAACTGGACGCTGCTGTCCAAGTGCTGATCAGATCACGGGCGACTAGGAGCCTCTGAGCTAGACGCTTCACCACCTGCACCACCCAGCGCCGGGCTCAGGTTGGAGGTGCCCCATGATTTGCCCTCTTGCTGTGCCTACCACGCTCTGTGGCCAGAGATTCCTCCGGCAGCTTCATGCTCTCCTTCCTCCCTCTTTAAGTGTTTTCTTCTTTGGGCGTGATGGGGAGCTGGCTAATCGCCAACCTCCACACACTAACCCTTCACAAACTTGAAGTCTGCTACTAGGTTACCTGTCGGTCTGCTCTTCTCCCAGTTAAGTCAGCCCCTGCCTCTCACCTCTCCGCTGTGGTCCCACTTCCCAGTCCATCAATCATTTCCATGCTCTCCTCTAAATGCTCTCCAAGCTCCCTCCAGTCCTCTCGAGCTGTCTTTGTTCCCAGTTCTTCCCTTGAACAGTTTGTGTCTTGTGAGATTAAAAAAAAAAAATCCCTGCTCCAAAAGAACTCGAAGGCTATTTTGACAGGATTAATTTAAGAAACCTCCCTGTAGCATCCCAGCACTCCGGAAAGAGGCAGGTTGCATAAGAAAGTCTAAGGAAGGGACTACAAGGAAGACTCCATCATTTCCATGGTAACACACCCCAAAAGTTTTCTGGGTGCTTGCTAAAGAGATAAGGTGAGTCTATGGAACTGAGGACCTACTCGATGGACCATCTGAACATCGGGATGGACTGCTTAGCTTTGTCGTTGATCTTGGTGATGGAACTCAGCGGGCCGGGACTCAACAATGGCTAAGGGGGGAAACAGAATGGGATGTAGGAGCCAGAGTCGAGGGAAGGGGAGGGTCATCGGTAGCCCTGATGCCAATGACAGCCATTCAGCATAAGCACAAACAATCTTTGGAGAAGATTTTTAAGGGATGCAGAACCCTCTTGAGGGTATGATATGAACAATGAGACAGCCAGGAAGGAGGAAGAATGGAAGCAAGACAGACAGTAGTATGCAAAGAGTAACAGAACTCACAGGTTGAGGGAGCAGGAAGGCAGCGGGAAGACAGCAGGGACAAGATGGGTGGCAAAAAGGCAGGGAAATTGAGAAAGAATCTCCTTCTGCAGCCTCCAGAGGCCTAGAACAATTACCCCACCACCCAGGAATTCCTTTCCAGTGGCACTTTGTTGAGGAAGTTAGAAAGTGGGCATTGGGTTCTAAAGAGTTCCTGAGGGTTGATCTCACAGAATAGCCAAGCGGGTGAGCATCCCACTCACCCACTCACAGACCATTCCCCACTCTGTGGTTAACCTGGACTATGCAGATTCTAGAAAGCCGAGTGTACTTAGTAGCTCATAATTTAGCACTTCTCTCTTTTCAAATCCTTTCTTATATGTTATTTTGATCTTCCCAGTGAAAATTGGCATTTATTAGTTGTAAATTCCTAAGACTATGAGCACTGAATCTGGAGACTACAGTTAATTCCTGGTACTGTTATTTATTAGGTGTGTCTCCAAGGAAGTCTATAGCTCTGGGCCTCAATCTCTTGGCCAATAAAAAGAAAAAGTTGTAATGAGATTGGAAAGAGATGATGTAATTTATATGTCAAGAAATGTTAGTGGAATATGAATGCCTATATATCCTTCTGCACTGGGTGTACTGAAGATGAGACAGAGAAAGAGAGGGAAAGGTACCACTTCCCCTGAGTCAGCATTCGGGAACAGATGGGTAGGGCAAGCATACCCCTTCTGAAGAATGGCAGCTCATTCTTTCTCCATGATAGGATGAAGCCAGGCATGCACTGTGGGGAACCTCTCTGGGGCCCCTCCACTGCTGAGGAGGTGTGGAGCGCCCTGTGACCACTCCTCATATGGTGTAAATATGGGCTGACTGTAGACATCATGGGTGTGACTATGATAGATTACTGAGGGCAAATGTGTTTTATTTTGTAGTTTCCATTTTTTTAGGTGTGAAAGACAAGCTTACGGAGGTTTTTCTTCTCTTTTTGGTTCAATCCCAAACTATGGCCCAATAGCTAATTTTGTTTGTTAGCCTCTTTGTTCACTAATTAGTAATTACGAACAGCTGGAGAGGGGATTACTCACCTTGAGAGGAGGGAATTGTGTGCTCAAGAGAGATGTCACTTAGGGAGAAAAGAAGAACCTTTCCAGATACAGATGAACCAAACTAAACATGCCCAAAATTAGACACATATTTAAGAGGGCCAAGAAAAGAAAAAGAGCTTTATTTGCCTCCCGTATGGCCAACATGCCGCCCCCTGGTTTCTGGGTAGTTCCACACTCTCTAGTATCTACTTTCATCAGGAAACAGAAATACCAGCTGCCTCAAAGCAAGGTGATTCTCTTGTAATTTTAGATCTGCTTGAAATCAGGGAGTATATGGCTGGGGAACAGTAGGTTATTCTGGATGGAACAGAAAATCTAATCTTGAATAAAAAGACCTCCAATTCTAATCTTGTCCAACTTTGATTCTAGTCAGTGAGTGAGAGCCCAGAGATCACTGTGTATATTCCAAAAATGGCTTAAAAACATCCAGGCAGGGGCGCCTGGGTGGCTCAGTTGGTTAGTCCACTGCCTTCGGCTCAGGTCATGTTCCTGGAGACCCGGGATCGAGCCCCACATCGGGCTCCCTGCTCGGCGGGAAGCCTGCTTCTCCCTCTCTCAGTCCCTCTGCTTGTATTCCCTCTCCAGCTGTGTTTCTCTCTGTCAAATAAATAAATAAAATCTTTAAAAAAAA